>JALNIF010002315.1:0-24312 GCA_026284005.1 Thecaphora frezii | reverse complement strand
TGCTGCTGCTGCTGCTGCTGGGATGCGGATGGAGGCGCATGTTGGTCACCAGCGCTGGCGTGAGTTGCTGGAGATATGTTGGACGCAGCTCCCCCGCCACCGCCGTGATGCAAGTGGGGACCCGGGTGGTGCAGTTGGTCGCGCCGGTCATCATGGGTCAGGTCTGAAAGGTTTGGCCACCAAGCATCGTGTGTAGAACCGGGCGCCGTCGGCCTCCACTGTGCTTCGCCAAACCCACTCGCAGATTCCGGCGGATGGCCGTCGGCATCGTCACCCACATGTCCCTGACTCGGCCCGTGGCCCGCCACCAAGCTTCGAGTCGGGTAAGGGGCAAAGAGCGAGGCCTCGGCGACTCCGGGCGGGTCGTGGTGTCCCTGCGTGTCGCTTAGGTGGAAGCCATACGTCCATGAATTCGACATCGACGCTGTCGCCGACACGTGGCGCTGACGCACAATGGAAGGATTGGCGGCATTGTTGCCGTCACCATCTCCGCCGCCGCCACGCAACTGGTGCGACGTTGTCGCATGGCGTCGCGTGTCGGCATTCAGTGACGAGTGCGAGCCGGTGTCTGACCACTGGGAGCCCGTGGTTGGCCTCACAGCCGCCCATGCGTCAATTGTTTCCGCGAGTGACGGTCGATGCTCGGGCGAGGTCTGGACGATTTGTGAATGCAGGTCAAACATCGGCATGCCATCGCTGCCGATCGAGCCAAGCGAGAAGCCGAGAGATAAAGGTCCTCCAATCTCGGAAAGGTCGGTACCATCGCTGCTGGCGCTGGCGGCATAGGGTTGCGCCCAAAACACCGGTTCGAACGTTGCCGGATCTGCTGGACTCTGCAATCCACCGAGGATCTGAGCCCGTAAGCTTTGGCCAGTGTGGTCGTCCAGAAGCCCGGCCGTCACAGACTGGATCAGGTCCCGGCACTTGAGAGCGGCCGCGGTAACGGTGCCAATGTCCTCGAGCAGCAGCTTGCAGGTGTTGAGTACGTCGAGCCAATCGTCAGCATCCGGAGAGGCAGGATCGTCGATGATCGAGACCAGAGGAATGAAGGCGCTCTGAGTCAGGAAAAAGGCGGCGTGCCAGCTTGCTGCCTGGTTGTGCTCGTGGCTATCCCAGTATTGAGCGATCGACTCGACGTTCTCCTTGGCGAGCTGACGGCAGAGAGCGATCGCCTGCTTGACCGCGGGTCGTAGAGCGGGCCTCACCGCGCCCCGTCGTCTCGCAACCGACGCCGATAGCGCAGCCGACAGTAAGAAGGGCCGGAACATGACCATACGCAGGTTGTTGCACCTCCAGCGTAGACGCGTTGCGGCATGGTTGAAGCCGCCAGGCGACTTTTCGAGGCCCGACGCCTGCATGTAGTCGGGCAACCTGTCGACGTAATCTTGGATCGTGAGATCGAATGCGCGAATCTCCTCAATCGCCGGGTTGGGCGCACGGACGAGGCGTGCCTGGATGGGTAGCGAGATATCGGAGGTGAACTTGGAGTGGCTGATGAGCGTCGAGCATGTCGTTGGGCCTTCCTTCTCCTCTGGGAGCTCCTTGTCCTCCATCGTCACATCATCATCGTCGATATTGCGCGGCAAGGCCAAATCGGAGGGGATGCCGAGTAGCGAGTTGGGTTGGCCGGAACTTAGACCGATGTCCGCTTCCATTGCGTAGAGGGACCACCACAGCCGTCGCTCGAGCTCCTTTTCCAACGCTGGCTTCGGCCTCGTTGAGGCTGGATTCTCGAGGTGCAGCTCCAGTGAGATGGCCATCCGGATGGCCGTACCAAGCACCATCCACGAGGTCGAGTAAAAGTTGCGCTTTTGGCAATAGTTGGCCATGAGAGCCAACGCCTGCACAGTGACCAGATTCGGCTGGCTAAAAATGGCGGTGTTGTAGGCTTTCCTAGCGAGGCCGTAATAGTGCAAATCAAGTTCGGGCTCGTCGGCAGAGAGGCGGCTCTCAAACGAGCCCAACGCAAACACCATGTTGAGCAGCATCGGCCAAGTTTCGACGTTCGGCCTGGGGAGCTCGCCAGCGAGCTGTGCTTTGAAGGTCGGACGGTGTAGGATAGGATAAGCTGGGTGGTGAAGCTCGAAGTAGGCAGTGAGCAACACATTGGCAGCAAGCCGGTTGGCCTCACTCCAAGCGGCAACGTTAGCATCGGAAGGCAACAGATGGGTAGAGAAGCGCCCAAATGTGTTGCCGTGCTCATCGACAGGGCTTGTGTCAATCCTCACGAGCGATTCACAGGTAAGTTCGGGCGAGTCGTCGAGCTTCTCGTGCCCAGCATGGGCTTCGTCGAGATTGGCGTCCCGTGACACATGACCTTGTGCGTCGGCGCGAGTCGACTGCGCAGCCTTACAAAGCTGGCTAATGACCCGAAGAACAGCAGTCCCGGTGCTGAGTCCGATGAAGCTTCCCGCGCCAATGCCATCATTCGCGCGTTCAACCAGGCTCTTTGGAGGCGGATAGATGTGTTGCAAGGAGGTGAACTGTCGTGGGGTGTTGAGGCAATGAGCGACATGCCTGTGGTGATCCTCGAGACTTTTCGAGGCCGAAGTATCTGGAAACTCGGGCTCTCCGCTGCCATAGGTGCGTGTGCGTTTCTTCGAAGTGATGTCGGCCCTCTCGGCGGCGCTAAGGCCTTGTCCTACCGTCCAGGCACGGCTTCGCGTTGATGTCGAAGCCGCAGGAGAGGCTTTGGATGCTGGTGTCGACGGCTCAGTGGTCGTATCTTCGGCAGCGCGGGCTCCGGCGCTGGCGGTCTTGATCTCGGTTACGCCTGACGAGGGATCGGTTGGAGACTCGATTGTGCTCGAATTGGCCTTGGCCTCAAATTCGGCGATCCGCTTATTGGCCTCTTCGAGTTGAGACTCGAGCGAAGAGACATATTGGCGCGTGATGGGAGATCGTTTGGGCGGGTCGACATAGGCGCAAGATTTTGTGCGGCTGTGCGTAATGCAACGACCGCAAAAGGGGAGGCCTCCGTCGCATCGCATCTTGCGAGCTTTGCACTCTGTGCAAGCACGCGCTACTTTGGAGCGACCGTCGCTACCGATGCCGGGCTTGCACAGGTCCGAAGGCTGCAAGCCGTCCATTGTGGGTGGCGGGTAAGGCAAAAATGCAAAGTGGTCGGCATGGGAAGCACTGGGCTGACCTGGAACTGTGGAAAGGAAGCGAGGCTGCGCCTCGGCCTTGATGAAACCCATTTGTCGTCGAAAGCTGCTCAGATCGATAGCGGCAAGTCGAGATGGAAGAATTTGGGCGAGAAGGGGACGAAGGGATGCCGAGCGATGTTGAAGCTACCCTTGGTGCCGTCTGCGCAATCGTTCTAATGCTGCAAGACACTGATGTGCAGTAGTCATGCGGCTGGACACCGCTGTTTGTGGTTAGCTTGGAGGGTAGTGATGGGATCGGCGGTGATGTGGAGCGTCTGCGCCGATGAGATGCTGCTGAAAGTGTAACAGAAAGGGCTCTAACAGTGGTATAAAGGGCCAAAGGGGCAGAGCAGGATGGCGCGATGACGTCGAAGGATGAAGGGAACCGTGGTGGGCGGTGATAAGGTGGGGCGGGCGAAGGAAGGGGAGAATGCAAAGGAGGAAAAGAAACCGACTGAGAGCTGAGCACAGAGAGTGGTGGCAGGGACGAAGGGTAAGGGAAAGAGGGTGACGGTTAGGGGTGGGTGAGAAGGGACGGGTGGAAGAGATGACGGGATAAGGGGGAAAGGAGGGAGAGAGATGGAGAGAAAGAGAGAGGGAGAGATGGAGAGAGAGAGAGACGGAGAGAGAGAGAGAGAGAGAGGGAGAGAGAGAGAGAGAGAGAGAGAGCCAGCCAAGGGCGCGGATGAACGAGCGCGTGCGTCGACGGCAGAATAGGTGGGTGCGTGGCAATCAGAGACACGCAGAGTCCAAGTCGAGCGAAACCCTCAACACTGCTGCTGGGCTGCCCTCTGCTATCGCTCAAGGCCCTGACGCGCAGATAGCAGACTGCGTGGCTGCGTGAAAGCGTCAAAACCAAGACGGCCCAGCCGAGCCATAGTTGGCACAGCGGGGTTAAGCCAAGGCGCGCAACGCACAGAGGCGCAACGCTCCACCTACCAAGCTCATCCTGATGCGTCGCACAATTCGCAATTCTGAATCGCGCCTACACCGCAGGCTTGCCGTCAAGGCGTATCCAAGCACCGTCCGCCGAAGCCCCTCTGTTGCCCCAGACCAGGGGTGAAGCATGAAAATGGCAGAGTTCTCTTTAAACACTGGTTGCTTGACGCGGCAAACGGCCGAGGAAACCCTCTCCCCCGTCCCCTCATTCAGGCTTGGTTGCTGCTACAGCGTTAAGTGCTTTGCCTCCGCGCCCTGCTGCCATTTTCGTGATCCTCACCTACTTACCTGCCCTTTCTTCACCTGACAAACGGCATGGCGACGGCCTGGACCTTGATGTTGATAATGTTAAACAATAACAATAACAAGACTATTCGCCTGTTTGCGGTTTTCCTCAAACATTTTCTGGCGGCTGCATCGTCCGACCAGCCCTGTTTGCCTTTTTATCTGACTTGTATCTACAACGCACTCTAGCAGCAGGGTGAGCCAGCAACGTATGCCTCATTTTCAACACTTAGCCAGCCCTTGCCAGCGCACGACAACCCGTTGCTCTCGTCTGTCGTCAACTCTCTTCTGCAATCACGGGAAGCGGTCGCGTGCTCGGGGGGCAGCGCATAAACGTGCGACACAAGTAACGATTAAACTCATACAATCTGTACCTATAAACTGGTTCGCTCTAATCAGCGCAATCTGAGCTTCCCAGCATGTAGATACAAAGCGTGTACCGATTCACCGCAAAGGCCGGCAGAGGATCCTAGGGGCAAGAGAGCGAGAGACGACAAGTAGGAAAAAGAGGGGGGATGGGTTGCATCCAAAGATTTGCGAACGGCATGAAAATTCGCAATTTTGCACCGGTTAATTTGCGGAAGGTTAAGTGGCTGGGTGTGGGAATCGCTTGTTGCTGCGAGCAGGTCTTTACAGTCGTATTGAATGCGGGTTGCTTGCATTGCCTATACGATACAAGTATACGAAATGCCTTGCATTTCTTCGTTTATCGGTTTGCCTGGCAAGTCACCGCTTTGAGAGCAGGCCACAGGCCAGATTGCAAGCGAGCCTGCCTTGTTCTTCTGACGCCGCGGTGCGCCCACACTTAGCGCAATTCGAGCTGAGAGCCTTGAGCTGTTGCGGCTGTTGCGGCTGCTTGTGAAACTGTCGCGAGCCTTAGCTTCATCATTACTAAGTTTGATTTATTTTCAATAAGGCACAAGTGACGGTATGGTGTTGTTTTGACTTTTAATTTGACAAAGCTATGAAACGTGGGGCGAATGGCGTGGGCAATCAGTTTATTCCCCTCAGAGACCTCTTATCTACCTTGCTCGTGTGCATCTTGAAGGGCGGCGTTGCACACCTACGCCAGCTGCTCTGGGAACAATCTATGAAATAGCGGCGCAACCAATACCTACCGAACCGATCTGGTCGCCCACTCTTTGCTCGAGAGGCCATCGCCTTCCCACCCTGACGGCAAGGAGGTGGGGCTTGACAAAGTCAGCCAAGCAGTGAGGTGGCGAGCGGCAAGTGAAGGGCGATACACTTGAATGATCCAAGCCCGTTGGTTGGTTGTGGGGCCGCCGCGAATAATGCAGCCGAGCGCACAAAGGAAGCATGGCTCGGCGCTTTTGATGTGCTTGGTCCTGAGAGCTGGCGCGTGCGGCTCTGCGCCAAAATTGCCTACGCACACCGGCTTATAGCCTGCATCTGGTTGTTGGTTGGCTTTCTTGTAAATCATCTGGTGACGAGCGTCGAGGCATTAAGATTCTTAATTCGTATTCGTGTGGTCGGTACCGAGTCGGGCAGCAAGAGGGTGAGCGATGGTTACAGAAAGCTCATGATGGTAGATACAGGCAAGACCAAGGTGCGAAGGAGTCGCTTGCGCACTCGCGCTTGCCATTACAGGGCACGGTAGCTTCTTTCAGAATGAGTTGAGAGTACTACTTACTGTGCTTGGTGCCAAATGCATATCCTCTATCACTGTGAATGGCTCTACGGGACCTTGTCGCGCTCCGAAGGCCTTTTGGCATCGAAGCAGCCATTGATGAAAAAGAAAAAATCGGGGGCCGCCGCTGTACTGGCGTGCGCGCAGACTGCTTGTGCGGCGAGGCGCGACGAAGCGATAAAATGGCGTAACCGGGTTTCGGTGGCCGGCCAATCCGACCAAGCGCACGATGCAGATCGGGCCAAGGCCGCAGGTTGAGGCAGAGTCGCAGCTCGCGCCTCCCTGCGACGGGCCAAGCTTTCGCTCGGTGGTGACCACGCTTCCTGCAGCAAGCTGCCTACCCTCACGCCAGCGGCTCCGAGCCAAAGTGGAGGGCCAAGTCGTCCTGGCTGGTTGGGCGGTTTGCTTAGCCAGCAGCCAACTGCAGCTGCCGCAAACAGCAGTGCAAGCACGCAAGCTTTTCCGCCGCCTCGGCGTTGAGCATGGCGACACCGTCAGTCTGTCGATTTATGTGTACAAACTTGTTCCTGAGCCAAGGCTGCTTTCGACGCTCCCGAACGACGAGTGCCGCCTACGCCCACGCGCGGAGTCCATGATGCTGTCCTCCCACCTCCCGCCACTCGTCTATCTGCCACTCGTGACTCTTTCCGTCCCCTGATACAAGCGCAGCTAGGCTACAGAGCCGCACAGTCTTTACACGGAGCCTCTGACCTCGAAGTGTCTTCATCGACACGCTTTGGTCGGCCTTTTGCCTTGCGATAAACCGCTGCCTCGCTTGGCGCAAGCAGCGACGGCAAATCGACAGTGGGCTTCACAACATGCCAAAGCCATGGCGAGCGCGCGTCCAACGCTTATGCTGGCAAGGATTTGAGCAATATCGTAAGTGAGTGGCGACGGAATGCGCGGTAAAAACGAGGCCTGGACCGGCCAACGGCAATAAGCATCCGCTCGGACCTCGAAAAAACGACAGAGAATGGCGTGCCAACCGCGCACCTAGCGCCCACCTTGACAACCGCACGTCGACGCCCATCGCTGCTCTTTTCCCCGTCCATCACCGCCGTGGATCGATGCTACTGTAGAGGCCAAATCGCCGAGTGAGTACAGTAGTCCTTGCTAGCCATAGGGCGAATACCATCACTACCCGCAATCGACGAACATTTACGAGCCCCAATCTAGCACTGAGCATTGGTCAATAACTTCATGCGATGCAGGGCGGTACCTGGGAAGAAAAAGAAAATCAGCGTTGGGCGGAAACAGTCAACAAACCTTGACTCATAGTTAGGCTACCAAGAAAGTGGCAAAGCGAGTCACCATGAACGTGAGAATCGTCTTGGCTCGATGCGCCACTTGGCTGATCAACGATGGCGATGGTGGCTGCGGACCCGCCGTCGTCGACCTGAAGCGCCACTTGATCGAGCAACATTCTCCGCTCATCTTCGGGACCACCTCACCTGGCCATGCTCGTCGCCGGCTAAAAGAGGAACGTCCCGCTGCAACCAGACTGACTGACACAACCCGCTTGGCACAGAAGGCGGCCGTTTGCTGATGTGCCCGCCGACTGGCAGGTCCAGGCGGGGAGACTGGTCGCAAGCATGGCACGGCGGTGCGGCCGAGCCGCGAATCGCGCCATCACTGTCCCAACCTCGCCCGGCGGCCATGCTTTCTGGGCCAGTATCTCGCTGGCGTCAGGCCTGGCCCGCTCGGCGTTTGTCAAGACGCAAAAGCGGCACCGCCAGCTCGAAGCGGTAAAGAGAGCAGCGGCCGCTTTCCCGATAACTGTACGACTGCTCATGCAGGTCCGTCCCCGCACCTTTTGTTGCGCCAGCAGCCCGGACTGGAAATGGGTGAGCGGAGGGCGGCATAGCAGTCATGAGGAAAGTGATTCTTTGTGGTTATCGGTACAAAGGAGATTTAAAGGGGCCAAGGAAGCGGCTTTTGTTCTCTTGCCACCTTGGAGCCGGCGAGCTGATGGATCACCAGACAGAAATCCTCCTAGCCGATGGCGCGCTCCGAGCGCAGACATGGTACATAGGCCATTCTTTGCGCCAAAGTGGGCTCATGGCAGCCACGCCATACGTCTGGGCGTTATCGAGAGGCGCGCGCTTTGATCTGTGTTGATGGCGGTGGGAACGGCGCAACCGACCACGAAGGCAGGGCGCGGAGAACTTGCGGCCACGCTCGAGGTCGCGCACGCAGTTGGATAGCAGCATGCCAAGAGGGAGCAAGGAAAGACGCTGGGGTGTCGAGGGCAACTAATAAGAATAAGAATGCTATCAGGTTGCTCTTGGGCGATGCAGGCGAGGTGTGCAAGGGCACTTGAGCGGCTCGAGGTGAGTGCTTGCGAGAATGAATGGACAAAGCCTCGGTACGATGCCTCTTTGTGGGCATATTGGAGGCGGCTTTCTAAACTGTGCATCTCGCTTGCAACTTTGGAGCCAACTGGCCTTGCGAGCAAAAAGCTTGTGACTTGCGTCGAGGGCGGTCGGTGGGTTGGCAAGTGAAGCGAAGCGAGCCATGCATGCTTGGTCGCGTGTTCTGCCGCGCTGTCGGCCAAGTCGGTCGGGCAGCGCAGGCAGGGCAGCAGTCCAACACGCGACAGCGCAGCGCGGGGCGTCGAGCTGTTGGCGGCTTGGCACGCTTGTTCTGGCCTGGTGACTCCTGCTGCGATTTCGCCGGCCGCGCACTTTTCGGGTGTGCACGGACCGCAGCGCTCGGCGACGCAAGCATGTCAACCATGTGCACCACACAACTCCCGCCTCCGGCTCATGGTCTTGCCGTCGGCGCGGCGCGCACGGTCCCGCCGATTCGCCCCACCGCATCTCGCGCGCACCGCTGCCACTTTAGCAGGCGCAGGCTTTGGTCTGCCGCACCTCGACGCCACACCTCGACGCCGCACCTCGACGCCACACCTCGGCCCCCGTTTTCCATTTGCGCCCACCATCCACGCACCCGCACCCTCGTTCCGCCGGCTTGCCTTCCCCTACTCACTTCCACCGCACCCGTGGCCGCTCCACCTCCACTCCACCCTTCTGCCTTGCACCCCATGCTCCACCACCGCCTCTCCCGCCTTGTGGCGTTGGTGTTCGTCTTGGCGCTTGCCTCGCTCCGCCCCTCGCTCTGCGCCTCGCTCTCTGCCCGCCCAACGCCATCTTCCCAGCGCTACCTCCTCGCCCGCGCCGCCTCCTCCAGCCCGTCCCAGCTCGCCCTCCGCGGCTGCCTCGAGTCTGCTGCTAAAGTGTGGCTCCCCTCGAACCACGCCGAGCACCCCCTCCAGCTGCTCAAGCTCAGCGACAGCGCTGCCTGCGCCCACTTTGCGTCCCGCTTCGACTCTTCCCCCTCAGACCTACTCCTCGAGTCGCAGCGCGACGCCAGCCCCAAGACGATTCTCCTGGCCACGCGCGACGCCATCGAGGCTCCTTATGCCTCAACCGCCGAGGCGACGTGGCAGGTCCGCCTGCGTCGCAGCCTTGTCTATTTCCCCAACGACCCGCACGCGCTCGTCGCACAAAAGGCAGAGCTCGAGCTCGACGCTGGCGCTCACATTCCCACCGGCAACGTCGAGCGAGGAGCCGACATTCTCTACTCTGCGCACGATTTTGCGCTGCTCGAGGTGGACGCCTGGACGCTGACACGCATCGACACCCTGTTGCCGTGGGATACGCGCGTGCGCCGCATTGTCTTTGGGCCTGCCCTTGCCGCTTCCGCGGCCGCGAGCCAAGAGCAGCTTGACGACGCCAACAAGCCGGAGCCGCTCTACGGCAAGCCGCGCTACAACCCACTGATTGGTACTATCCTCTCGTCGGACGCCTTTGACGTGGCCAAGCTCGAGCACGACGTCGGCGTCCTTACGGGCGAAGCGCCCCAGCCGGGCCAAGGGTGGGAGTCGCGACATAGCTCGACGTACGGCGCGCATCGGGCGGCCGAGTGGATCCGCAAGCAGCTCTCCCAGTCGCTCGCGAGCGTTGCGGGCTCGCACTGCGAGCTGTGGCACTACGATGACGCCTTTTCGCCCAACGTCGTCTGCACCATTCCTGCCCACGGCGGTCGCAGCGACGCCGCGGCCCGGACCAAACGCAAAGGCGAGGGCGAGGGCGAGGACAAGGAAGAGGATGAAGGCGTGGTGCTCATCTCGGCCCACTACGACAGCCGCGGCACTTTTGGCGACCCGGTCTCGCCGGGCGGCGACGACGACGGTTCGGGTACCACGGCGCTCCTCGCCATCGCGCGCGCGCTCGGCCGCTTCTCGGTCTCGTTTACCTCTCCCGTCCAACTGGTGGCATTCTCGGGCGAAGAGCAAGGCCTGATCGGTTCGCAGCACTACGCATCGCACCTGGTGCGCAACCACACGAGCGTCAAGCTGGCGCTGCAGATGGACATGCTGGCCTACCACGCCGCTGGCGAACCGATGCAGCTCGCCTTCCCCGACCGACTCTCGACGACCTCGGCCACGCGCTACGTCCAACACCTGGCGCAGATCTACACGCCCCAGCTCGTTGTCGGCTTCACGCCAGCCTGCTGCTCGGACCACCAGAGTTTTTGGCAAGCCGGTTTCCCCGCCACGTGGGTGTTTGAGCGCAACGGTCCCATTGCCGATCCCATGTACCACAACTCGCAAGACCTCAGCAGGAGGGAAGGGTACGATCTGGCCCAGCTCCAGGCAGCGGCAAAGGCTGTGGCGGCTACCCTGCTCGACGTCGCGCGGTTTTACCTCTAGCGTGAACTGAATCGTACCTGGCAGCCTCTTTTTTTCAGTTCCAGCTCATCACAAGTGTCTGTAGGGGTCGACGGAGCAATCTTAATCCGATTGACACCGTCATCACATCCATGACTGGACCGATGGGGCTGGGCTTTGGCCATGCTCTCTCACTATGTGTGATGCTTTGGACAGCACTCGACACCGGAACCGTTCAACCCCGCGCCTCCCACCACCTCGCCAGCATCCACACACCCCATCCCCCGCACATCCCTCGCGCTTACAACCACATGTGGGACGGGACTGAACGAGGAAAAGTAGGATGTGGTTCAAAAGGTGATACATCTAGGTACAGGGGTAAAGTCTAATTGGACCTATGGCTACCCAAGGGTCTACATGTCACACACACACACCTACAACCAACATGACCCCATCTCCATATCCCGAAGACTGGCCACGCCACACGCACAAAATCGCAGCGTCAGCGTCACATTCGACATTTCCAGATTGCCAAATGAGAGAGACGACCTAAAAAGGAAGAAGTTTATAAAAAAAAAATAAATATAAAAAAAAAAAAAAATAAAAAGCCATCCCTCTCCCGACCTACGTGACAGAATGCCGGCGAGGTACTAGCATTCCTATAGAGACTGGCGATGCTCGGGTATATGCTGCGGCCATCCCCCGTGGCTTTGGTCAAACTAGCTATTCGTGTATATCATTGTGCGCCTGTTCCTGGCCCGACTAGTGCCAAAGTGTGCTTGGGTCAGTCAACTTTTCTGGCCCGGAAGCGATCGAGGGTTGCACCGGGCTGGCTCGCATCCTTCTCCCACACGTCAACCGTCCCGTCACCCCCACCTCTTCAACTTTCCGCCTCAACACAGCTCAATCGCCGGTCCGCACCGCCGCTTCGCCAGCGAAATCTCAAAGTTGCCCACGCCGAGCGCCTGGCACAGCTTGGCAAAGGCGTCCCAACGGTTCGCGTAGCCCTTCTCGGCCAGGATCTGGTCGGCCTCGTCCTGTTCCTTGCCTCCCAGGTTGCGGGCCCGCTCGTGGTCCACCAGCCGAACCTTTTGGCCGATCGTCTCGAGCAGCGCCTCGTCCGGCAGGTCCTGCCTCTCTGTCGTCTTGATCAGCTCCTCGATCCGTTCAAGTACGTCTTTGCCGCAGACCGTGGCAATCCTTTGTCGGGCCGACTCGCCCTCCGACGACTGCAGTCGCTCCTCGAGCTGACGCGCTCGCGACACGGTGGGATCCGAAGAGATCGGGAAAACGAGCGGGCAGGCGCGCGGCGAGAAGCAGGCGGCATTTGAGCTCGGCGCCAAGCCTTGTGGCCTTGCGGCTTCCGGCGAAGACGCAGGATGAGTGTTGCCGTTGGAGTTCGTTTTCGGGCGGTCCGCCTCGCCTGCAGCTCGTTGCGTTTCAGCTGCCGACGGTGCGGCGCCTGCAGAGGTGGGGGGGAAGGGAAACTGGGACGGCGTGAAGCCTACCGTAGTGCTCATCGAAGCCCTCGGCGTGCTCTGGCCGGGCGTCTCTGCCGCGGTGGGTCCGAAGGGTCGGACCGCAGGGCTCGTTGGTTTGCGGGTCGACCACTCGTGGATGCGGCTGGCCGGCGACATCAAATGGTTACGCTCGTCGCCTTCGTGATAGATGTTAGCCTTGAGCGGCGTTTCCGAGTCTAGGCTGGCGACACTGCTGTCGGGAGAGCTGAGAATAGCGTTGCTATGGAAAGAAAAGATGCTGCCAACGCTCCCCGCCGTCATCCGCCTCGAGCGCCTCGCAGTCTCGTACTCCTGCGCCAAAGAGGCAAAGCCACCGGGACGCCGGTGCACAGGCGGCGGCGAGTGGAAGGAGTCGACCGGTCCCCGACCAGCATAGCACGAGGTCGGTCCGAGCTGGCCGCTAGAGCTGCGACCTGATCCCGCCTCAGGACGCTTGAAGTTGGCACCGGACTTGGCCAGTGAGAAGCCGCCGCCTAGGGCTAGGCCAGAACCGCCGGCCGGTTGCGGTCTGGGCTTTGGCAGGTCGGTGCGAGGCGCGGAGCGGGTGTCGGACAAAGGCGACGCCTTTGTAGGTATCTCCTTGGGCAGAGATGCGTTCGACTCTGGCTTGCTGCCCTCGTCGGCCGCGGCGGCGGGCGGCTCCGAAGGCTTCGTCGTCGTGGTCGCCGTCGCTGCCCCTGTCGGCGATGCATCTTCCTTGCTGAGTGCGCGCTCCTTGACGCCACCGCCCGTGGGCGATGTGGAAAGGCCCATTGTGGCCCGGAACGCGGCGATGGACTCGGAGAGATCCTTGGATCCGAAGCTGCCAGAGGGATGGCGCGTTCGACCATCCGGAAGCAGACCCGGAATCGGAGGCGAGCTGTCACCCTTGTCGCTCATCGCCCTACCATGGTCGGAGAAAGGCGAGCGCCTTTGCCTCTCCTCCGGATCGGCCACCGAGGCCGCGCGGGCCCGTTGCTGCGTGTCCGTCGAAGAAAGTGGCAGCTTTCCTTCCGGAAGCAATCCCAGGCCAGAAACGACGTCGCCGTGAGCATGCGATATCGAGTGCGACTTCTTGTGCCTCATTTTGGGTCGCTGGGCTCTCAGGGATAGTCCATCGCCGCGGCTGGCCGTGAGGGCGCGATGACACCTCTCTGACGGGTGAAGCTCGGCAAAGGACCGGGCAAAGCTCATGGCGCGGCGGCGTGGCTGGCGAGGAGCGTCCGGAGACAGGTTGTTGCCCGCTGGTGATGGCGGCGCTAGCGGCCCGGGATGGGCATTTGCCACTGCCGACTTGAGCGATTGCTCCTTCGTCTCCACGTGATGTTGCTGGTGCTGGTTCTGATGATGCCTGTCACCACCGCCGGAGGGTAACAGGAGACTGAGGCGCCTCGGTCGCGAGAACGACGTCGAACGAGACATTGGTCCGTCATCACCCGTCACCGAAGGGCTCTTCTGGGAGAGTGCTGGCGACACGGCACCCGCCGAAGAGGGCGACATGGGGCCGCTCATGTAGTCATGGCTAAACGCGGGAGATAGGGGAGAGGCTCGCAGCCTGCCGTGATGATGCGGCGCCGTTGCGTGGATCCGGAGGCCAGCAAATTTGCCAGAGGAACATTCGCGAGGCTTGCCTTCACCCACCGTGGTTTTCGACGGTTCCTCGATGATGTCGGCCAGCGGTTCGCCAAAGTGACCCGAAGGGGAGTGCGACATCCTCCCGTCATCAAGCCGAGGGTTCTCCTCATCGCGGGGCGAGGAGCCTGGTACATTGAGCTTCATTTCGAAGTCCACCTCGTGGACAGAGGAGCGGCGCAACTGACCGGCCGGCTGCTTGTAGTAGCATGACGGTAGCGCGTGGAGCGCCTGTACGTCCACCCTGACGTCATCGGACGAAATTGGGGCGCGGCCTTCACCGCCGAGCTCCGAGATGGGCGTCGCAGGACCAGAGCCCGGACTGACGCTGTCCGTCTCAGAAAGCGCATCAATGTCGGCCCAGGTGTCGTAGCGCATCGATGTGGAGTGGCCGCGGGCGTCCAGCAGCAGGCCGTCTGCTCCGAGGCACCGCTGTAGCTGGGCCCATAGCTCCTCCGACCGGTCCATCGTGATCGCCTCGAGACGCAGCAGCCAGTCCTCATCGTCCAGAATAGGCCTGTCGGTACCGAGAAAGATTTCTAGAAACTCGTCCCACGCTTCGCTGAGGCCCCTCTGAGTGGGACGTCCGATGTCACCTCCAAAGACTCGGCAAAGGCGCTGCATGAGCGCATCGTTGGCCTTAGTGCGAAAGAGTAGCTCTTCGACTTCGATCGAGCGGTCGATGAAGGGGAGGAGGACGCCGTCCTCGGTGACGGCGTGGATATTGACGGTCTCGCCATTGTCCTGTTTGTGTTGCAGCTGGCCCAAGCCGGCAAAGGTGTTGGCGAAGCGGCTGCGTCGGCCCGACTGCTGCGATTCGTCCGACTTGTGGGCGATGGGGTTGTGCGCGCTGATATGCGAGTCGGAGGACCCCTTGAAGATCGTCAATGAGCAGCTGGGCCCAAACAACTGCGATGCGGCGTCGGCAGCGAGCTGCGAGGAGCTGGCGGGACGGATCGTGGAACCTTGCTGCAGCTCGGGTCGACCCTGTGTGGGCAAGGGAAGTGCCATGTTGGGCGGTAATCGTTATGCACTGGACAGTGGGGAAGGTGTTGGGCGACAGTGGGCAGGATCGTGGTTGAATGACCGTCAGCGCTCTCCAGCGGGATGGCTGCGGTGATGCAGAGATGGGCAGGATCACTCACGCTTACGTATCCAAAAGGGTAGAGGAGCTTTGCGGAGCAACGACGATAGAAGTTCCCTAAGGTAGATGGATCGGTCGGGCAGGTTGAGACGGATGAAGGGAAAGCGGGAAGAGACGAACGGCCTTTGCCTTGTACGCCTCCGAAAGGACAGGAGAAAAAGGATTGAGGCACCCTTTGGTTTTGTGCTAGTGACGGGGGGCACCACTTGGCTACGACCAGGGTCTGCAAAAGGGTTAAGCGGTGGTGCGGAAGAAGGCAGGGGTGGGCGGCTGGGCAGAGACAGGAAGCGATGGGGCCAGAGAGAAGAGAGTTGAGGGGCCGGAGGGTGGGAGAGGTCAGGGGCCGCCGCACGCCCCGGCGAATTGCGAACCAGAAAGAAGAGTCAAGTGGCGTGCACGCGTGCCAAAGACGAAGCCTGCCTCGTAGAGACCTTGGTGGCGGGACGGTGCGTGTTGCCGCAAGAAGCTTGCGATTGGCCCTGCACTGGCCTTGTTGGGTTGGGTTGGGTTGGGTTGCGATGGGTTGTTCTCGAAGAACGACGTCGGCGGATGCGGGAGGTGGGGAGGTGAGGAACGAGGGGACTATGGTGTTATGATGTGGTGCGAAACGCTGACTGAGGGAGAGTGGGTGGGGTGGAGAAGGGGTTGGCCGCAGCGACGGTGTGACGTGTTATAGGCTTTTGTGCCTCGCTAGCGCCATCTGGAGTGGGGCGAGCGAGTTGGAGAGGTTGGTGCAGCGGGCGCTGCAGTACGCCAGTACCGCCCAACAGCCACCATAGCAGCCAAGCAGGCAGTCGGTGGAAAGCTGAGCAGCGCAGTGGCTTGCACGCTGCTGGCTTGGCTCGCTAACGGTGCAAGCCGCAACGCTGAGGTTGGCGCCCTAAGCACAGCGTGGCCCGTCCGCCTAAAGTCGCCCCAAGCTGCAGCAACCCTGCAGATGCGCAAGCACGCAGGGTGCGTGTGCCCTCTGCCTGCTTACGCATCTGGAAGCCACTAGAACAGCGCAACGCCGCGCTCCGCAATCCAATAATCAAGCCATAAATCAACCGTTTCCAACCCAACCCAAAACAAACCCAGATAAGCGGTGGCCAAGCAGCGGCGAGTGCCATGTCTCGAAAAAAAAAAAGGCTGCAAGCCACCATCTGGGGCAGCGTGCCAAGCGAAGCCGGTCTCTCTCTGACCTCGCCCCATCCGAGCTGCCGTCCTCGCCAGAGCCAGGTCGGCCGCTTCGCATACGCCAGACGTCACGAGGTGCGCCTTGTCGCTTCCCTGTCTAGCTGCCGTCGGACGCACCGCTTGGGGGCCGAGATCGATCGGTCGCAGGGTATATGTGTGAGTTGGCGTGCCTGCACTAGTAGTCGCAAGCAGGAAAAGGCTGGGGCTGTGTTGTCAAGACACCGGCCGCCTTGCGTATCGAGCGAAAAAAAAAAAAAAAGGCACTCGACAGAGACCTCAGACGTATCCCCAGCGCACCCCAAACCTAGGTACTCATCTGCAGCTGCACGAGACCAAGCTCTCTTCCACCACACCACGCTCGTCCATGCTACAAGCGCATGGACAGAGTGGGCTAAAGAAAAATAAAAATCAAATCAAATCAAATAAACAAAAAAAACCCCGAAAATGCACGGCTCATGTTGGATGTCTCAACTCATGACTGGTGAGTTATAGTGAATAAGCTATGCTGAATAATGTGGATAATGCAAGGCCAGATACAAAGTAGCTCACTACGCTGGAGGCTCGATCTTTGCTTCTTTGCCTCAACCTGCAACGTGGACGGAAAAGCAGGGTGCAGAGCGCGTTGGCCAAACAAGCTACGCAAGCGTGCTTCTTGGCTGGCCCGTGTCCAACTTCCTTACTCAGCCACCCGGCCGGCTAGGATCGAGTTTTGCGTCGAACCCTTTCGAAATACGAATGACGACTGCTCCCGTGCCCCCGTCATGCTGCGTGTCGACCAGCGTTTGTGTCTGATCAAATGCTCTGAAAATAGACTGACCTCCACGCTGCCGACAGCTGACTCGACAGCCGCTGCGGGCGAGTCTTCTTTTTCAGCGTGAGTATTCTGCGCCCCTCTCGAAAACAAGAGGTGGCGTCCGTCTCGGCGTCTTTTCGTCGAGGGGTCGAAGGGATCGCGAGACAAAACGAGGGCCGAGAGACCACGGGAGAAAGAGGGACAAAGAGACCGAAACCCGCAACCCTCTTCCCCACCAAGCGCGTGCTGATATGGGCCGAATCGGAACCGAGCCCCGCTCGGCCTTGCCCGATAACGCTTCGACAGAGAACCGCACACGGCACCCATCCCAACAAGCTTCTGTCGCATCGCTTTACGAAACCACAGCAACCGACTCGGCAGCCGAGGCCTGGATAGCACTTCAGACGCAGTCGACAGACAGGGCGGAGCAGGAAGAGAAGCAAAATATCGCCATTACAAACGAGGCCGACTCAAACTGACTCGAGGAGGGGATCAAGTCCGCCTTCGCTACCACTGCCATTTGCCCTTTGATCGCTGCCTTCCACCCCCTGCCCATCTTCCAAAAAAGGCCCCGTGGGTTTTGTTGCTATCGGTCCGGTCCGTCAATTGGGCATCATTCTCCTCCCGACCCGTCGCCTACGTCGCCGCTTGTAGGTCTGGGCCGAGCAGCCGATAGAACCATCGATCCTTGCGACAGCCGAGTGCCGAAATAAAAGCAATACTCTCACACGTACGGAGGAGCGGCGACTTTGGCTACCCTTCTCAGCGGCCTTCTTGAGGATGCACCGCACCCGTCCCTACCATCGCTTGAATCCCCCCTTCCCCTCTCGGCATGCGTTCGCCCTCCGAGCTTAGGTGACCTTCTTTCGCTCGTCCATCGAGAAACCTCCCGGGCCCATGTTGACGAGCAGCAGGAGGCCACCGACGATCGAGAGCGTCTGGAAGAAGTCGTATCGCAAGAAGTCTCGCGACGGGTGCATCGAGTGGACCGTCCAGAAGTTGTTGACGAGGATGTTGAAGACGCTGAGCAGCAGCACGAGGAAGCTCGCGCTCCAGCGCGCCTTGAATCCAACGGCGACCATGATACAGGCGCCGAGGCCGAGGATCGAGACAATCACTCGCGCGACCGACCAGGTACCCTGGATGATGAATCCGATAAACAGGAAAATAAGCAGGACTCGGCCAGCAAGCTGGGGAAAAAAGTCGCGGAACGGAACGCAACGGACGCAAAGAGACATCAGAGGAACAAGGATGCGTGTCAGAAGTCTCTGCAGAGTTGTATGTCGAGACAGTAGCCTCGCGCGTATTGCTGTAGCGATCCAGAAGGGCACGTACCTGGAAGTAGATCTTTCGGTCCGTCTCGCTAATGTTGGGCAGACCCGCAAAGATGTTCTTCTTGGCAGAGAGGCTGTCCGAGAGCACCATGAGCAGACCACCAATTACCGAGAGGTTGCGCAGGAAAAAGTTGAGGTCGAAAATGAGGCCGTATCCGAAGCCCTGAACCACCACGACTCCAAGAAGTGATCCGACCGAGATCTCGGGGTATTTTCGGGTAATGACCGCAACCGAGGCGGCAATCATGACCTGTTGCAAGCGTGCAATACAGGTGCACGAAGGAGCAGAGGAGCAGAGTCAGGAGAGACCGGAAGTAGGACAGAATCAGCAATCGAGTCCCTGACAGACCCAGCCACCTGCTCGGCGAGCCGCTTTAGGCCTAGACCGGAGATGCAGGCTAGCGCCTATCGACGGCGAATCCAGCCGCAGCCTCCACAATCCATCCGAAGGGCCGACGAGGTGTAGCTCTCTTCACCAAACTGCCGAAGAGCCAGAATGCGGCTGTTGCGAACATCAGGGCTACTTACAACGACGTTGGCGATCAGGAAGAGGTGGCTGACGCCCCAGGGGAAGTGCCTGTGCCTCTGCAGGTAGTACTTCTGGTCGGACCACTGCGTCACGATTCGCAGGGCATCTTCGAAGAAGGTGACAACGATCAGGAATCGGCCGAGGGCGGGGAGGTGAGGCTTGATCGGCTGAGTGTAAGTGTCAATCAGGTCCTCGATCTTGGACGTGTACTCGCGGATCTTGTCGATCGGCGAATCGTTCGAAGGCCGGGCACCGCCCACCGAGGAGGATGAGTAAGGGGACTGTCCGTAGGAGGCCATCGCGCAAATCTGCTCAAAGTGGACGAGGAACACGTCAAAGACCGCACAGCGTTGTCGGACGATCCAGCCACCGCCAAATTCGAGCCGACCAGCAGGACGGCGAGCAAGAGAAGCGAGGCAAATGTGTCAGCTGGCGTTTCTAGAAAATGGGTGAGGCAGATGGGGTCGATTCAATGAGGAAGCCCGCCGATACTGCCGCAGCTCGGAGCGAGCGCTGCACAGAGCACGTGCGAAAACGGTTGCTGGTGGTCGGAGCGCGTGCACACACAGGACCGCCACGCAGCTCGATCGGAAAGCCGTCTACGGCGCCAACGGGCGTACGAGAGGAGTAAGCCCGCCCAATAAATGGCGGCCGCGCCGATGCGATCCGAACAGCCGGCGATTCTGCACCTCTCACATTTTCTGTCGACTGCTGGGAGCGACGGCGAGGTGTACTACGGCGAGGCTATTCAGCGGAAGGAGCCGACGCGATCGATGCTTACAACCGCAATCGCGCGTGTGTCGGCCGGAGGGAACGAGCAACGGGTGTCGCGAGACGGAGACGTCGAAACTAGGGTAGTCGCTGGGGCCCGTGGAGGAGGAGGCAGTGGGGAAGGAGAGTGAGGAGACGCGTGTTGGGCGGATGATGATGATGGTAGGATGGATGAGGGAGGAGGAGGCAGGAGAGGAAGGAAGAGGAGACGCACGTAGATGAGAGCGCGGCGCAGGGCGAAGGCCAACAGAACCAGGCAGAGACGGCGGCCAGCGGGAGCGATGCAAGGGGATCGCACGGCGAGGTGGATGGGATAAATTGCCTAGTGAGCTGGCTGTCGACGCCGACACGGCGGACCGACGTTAGCCTAACTCCCTTTGCGTTGGCCTTAGCTTAGCTGCTTGCGGTTGGAGGGTGCAGCGGCTGTGCGGCTGCTTGGCTGTGCGGCTGCTTGGCTTGCTTGCTTGGCTCGTCGGCGTCGGTGGGGGCTGCAGGGTGATTGGGTTGGGGTTGGGTTTGCTTCGCTGGCACCCCGTTGGTTACACGCTAGAGCACGCCCACCAACGCGCTCCAAGCTGACTTTGCACTCACCGCCCTTTTTTGACTTTGGCTCTGCGCCTCGGTGTGGGAACGCCCGATATTTTTGCCATGGCTGAGAGAGGAAGACGCCCAAGTGCCAACGCATCGCCTCTGTGTTCGCACGCGCCTCACACCTGCTCCAACTATGTAAATCATATCACGCTCCCAAAAATGAACCCTGCCACGGCCTCCGCGCTCAGGCTGCAGGGTGGGCTCGATCACGCACACTTCCCATGTGGAGGCAAAAGGCTGCTCTTGCTCCGCTTCACAGGGTGCAGTCTAACTTTGCTGTTGCTCAACTTGGACCCACCCTCTCCCACCACGTACGCCTGCGTCCCCGAAAGACGCCGTCAACTCATCGCCAGAACGATAGAGTACGTGGGTGGCGGTGGCCAAAGTACTTCCCACTTCGGCCACCGCCCGACCGCGGACACAACAGAGGGCGGCGGCGTCCAACGGCAAGAGTACATGATATCAATAATAATGGCCGCATCAGGGTCATGTACGGTCGAATGAGGGTCACGCCAGAGAAACCGTGGCGATCGAAACGCAGAAACTTGGCATCGCCCCCTCGAGTCGGTGGCAAGGTCCGGCGAGCGGGCAAGGGTCGAGGCGAGCATCCTCGGGGGTTTCGATATGCGCAGCGCGATATTCGGCTCTTTCGAATCTCGTCGACCCGCCGCCGCCATTGCTGCCTCAGCAACCTCATTCTCAGGGGCTGCGGAGGGAAGGCTGTGTGACCCATCATGACGCCGCACTCATTGCCCTCTCCGCACGGCAATTGCTGGCCAATTGTCTTTTTTCTCTTTTCTTCCCCATGACAGTACATCCCTCTCTCGCTCTGTGCGTGTCGGCGTCAAGGTCTATGTGGGTAATGTAGTGGGGAGGCTGTATAAATGGGCCGGCGCACACCGTAATCAGGCCTACACGAGCAGGCCTTGGGTGCTTCGCTCCGGCAAGCGTGGGACGTTGTCTCTAGGAAGACTTGACGGCTGACGGCACCTCGAACACCGACTTGCCCGACTTGAGGTTGGTATACCATCGGAGGTAGGCTATCGTGCAAAGGAGGCGAGGTGCAAATTGCCGAGTCAGAATAATTGTGTACTGTTGCGACCTTGTGAATCGAAGCATAAGGACAGCTTACCTTCGTTGACCACCAAGGTGAGGACGGTGTGTGGGGCGATCCGCAGAAGATGGGCCGTGGTTCCCTTGTACCAGCCAAGCACGCCCTCGGCCTTTGCGGTTAGGTACAGGCAGTGGATTGGATTTCGGTACAGCGTGCCCACGCTTCGGCCTCTCTCTGGGTTCGGCAGAGCATTGTTGATGGCGAGAACAGCGGTCAGCAACGGTGCGCAAAGCTTCAAGGGTGGAGTCAAAAAAAGTCAATGGGCGCTTCTGCAGAATACTCACCATCGATGCGAATGGGCTGATTGTACATCCGCGTAAGGGCAGTGTCAGCCGGCTGCATAACCGCACAGACGCAGAGGCCGCTAAAGATGGACGACGCCAGGAAGGTAGTGAAGGAGTCCGGCCTGCCGGCCAGCAGGCGGAGCGGATTGTAACGGTTGCTGGGCGAGTCGACATCCAAATGGGTGAGGTACTGCTTGAACCAGTTGTACGCCGGCAGCTGCACCGTGCTGCCCATCGCCGTCCTCAGCACGGCGGCATCCATGCCCCGCACCAAGCCCCGAGCGCCCTCCGCTCGAAAGATGGTCGCGAGGCCGTCAAAGGTGCTCTTGTAGTTGTGCGACGCCTTGCCGATAACAAATAGCGGGCTGTACGCCTGCATGCGAGCCTTCACCAGGAAGAGCGGGTTTCCAAGAATCGCTGTAGGACCATACAAGATCAACGGAATGTCAGTATCGTCAACAGAGGCGGCCATATACGAGAGCGATTTCGGCAGGGGCGCGCCTTTGCAGACGGCCAGTCCGACTCACCACCCACGCAACCACTGCTGGCACCTGCGGCAAAGGCGCCCGGCGCCCACTTTTCGTCCGCCGACCTCCCAGTCGTCCGATTGATTGCTATCCTGAAGGGCTCGTAGAAGCCAAGGCGGCTGCCGTTCAGCAGCACCTGGTATATGTAGGCGGCGCCGATACCCCGCTGGACGCCGCGGAAGCCTTCGGCCTTGAAGGTCTTGGCGAAGCAGTCGAGCGAGGAGTTGTACAGCCGAGTCCCGGCCGCCTGTGCAGCGCCGGCTGGCGTCGTCGCCGACCCTGCCTGACCGGAGAGGAGCCGAGGAGCCGACGCCATGAGCTCTCCTTGCAGCTGCATCCGCGTCTTGCAGACCTCCATCGGGTTCGTCACTGGATTCGGAGCGGAGGTGTTCGGGCGCCAAGCGGTCAGCCTGCTGCACCTCTGTGGACCACTGTTGCGGCCAGAGGACGCAGCCTTTCAGCAATTCTCTCACCTGTGACGCTGGGGTCCCGAACCGGCAGAGGAAAGCAAGGCGGAGGGAACGAGAAGAGGTAAGGAGGCGCGCATCGGATGTCAGCCGCGGCCGTCGTCGTTTGCACGGGCGAGGAAAGAAATCAAAGGCGCCAGCAGTCAAAGTCGATTGCGCCAACTCACGCAGTCATGGCCGCCAACGCGCCGACGACAAAGGATTCGGCGGTAGACACCTTGGCCGGGGCCGCTTCGGTCCGAGCCGTCGTCATGCTGAAGCGTATGAAGTGTCCGTGCGAAAGTGTAGGGGGCGACGGCCCTTGAATGAGATCGAGAGTGACCGAGATCTGAAGCTGTCAAACTGAAGCGAGGTGGGCAGGTGGCAGAGGGTGCAGCTGGAAAGCGGCGTTGCTTTGGAGATCCAAAGAGGGGGAGCACGGGATGAGGGTGCCGGGCCGCAGCGACAGTGGTGTGCGCGGTTGGTCAAATGCCAAAGCCGGAGGCGCCGAAGCAAGGTGGGGGTCCGTTGGATTGTTGGAGTCAAGAGGGGGCAATGAGCATAAAGTCCGGGCGAATGATAATTAATCGTTTAGGTGGCGGGTGGTATTGCGTTTCCACTCAAGCTTGGACCCAGCGCCCGCCTCGCCGCGGTACTTTCTTCGCATCGGAAGCAGGCCGCAACCAGAAGCCGAGTCGCCCTCGTTTGGGGATGCAGCCGTCTCGCGCCGCACGAGTTACTGCGACTTGCACCTCGGCCTTTACACCGGCTCCTCTGCCGGCGTGTCCCATTCGGAACCGCCGCCGCGTCCGAGGTGGAGGTGTGGACCCCTTTCATCTGACAACATCAGCAAAGCCGGCAACGCCGCCAACGATACAACCAACGGCGCTCCTCCTCCAGCCTGGCCTCGACAAGCGTCGATTCCACCTTGAGAAACGCCAAATCTCGCCGGCGGTCCCCCGATACAATCGGAAGCGCGAGTGTTTGATAAACTCGAGGAGGCTAGGCCATCAGCCCATCCAACTGGCCTTTCTCATTATGATCTCGCCTCAGCTCTCGAAATCTAGTCAGTGCACCAGAGGACCAGCTTGATTTCAGATAACCCCGTGGACTTGCCCATCCGGAACCGTTGTCCGTCTGAGTCAAGTGGGCGAGCCCACGGGTTGTAGCAACAAAAGATTTTGGCGACAAAGGGAGCCATGCTTGCTGCTGTCCACCTTGTTGTCCTTCATCGAGCGGCCCGCCAAGTGTTCAAATGACCCACATGTCATCGATCCAAACAACCCTACAGCGACTGAAATTCTCTCGTCATCATGATGGATTTCGGATCTGGAAGGTGCTGTGCTGGCAGACGCGCGCGAAACCGGCATCGAGTTTTGGGTGGAAAAGAAAACCAAAAGTTGCCGGAAAAGGGACCAGCATCCACTTGGTCCACTACCCAACCACGGCGGCCTAGAGAAAGAAAGAAACAAAGAAACAAAGGAGGGGGCGTGGAAGAGAGCAGAACGAGAGGTAGTCAACAGAATCGTGGAACGTATGGCGAGCGGTCGAGTGCCAAAAAGTGATTATGTATATATCACATATATATATATATATATATATATATACTTACACGCTTACCCCTCGACGCGAAGCCTTTTTTGCGCTCTGGCATAGAGCTACCATCTCAAGTGCAATGAGGCCAAGGTCGTGGCAGCTTTGCTTGCCAAGAATAATCCAACACCTTCACTTGTCGGCGCACATGGCGCACATCCGCACGTACAGTACGCCCTCTCAAAA
>JALNIF010002308.1:0-12831 GCA_026284005.1 Thecaphora frezii | reverse complement strand
AGCCGATGTGCGAATAGAAGAGGCCGAAGTGAGCACCGTAAGGGTCAAGGTCGGTGTCGGTGTATCGGTGGTGCGCACGGTGACCACGGGCCCACCAGTGGATGGAGCCCTGGACGGAACCGGAGCCCATACACGCGAGGAAGTACTGGAGCGGCGCCGAAGCATTGTAGGCTCGGTGCGCCCAGAGCCGGTGGTAGCCAGCGGTGATGCCG
Organism: Thecaphora frezii; assembly: GCA_026284005.1. Lineage (NCBI taxonomy): Eukaryota > Fungi > Basidiomycota > Ustilaginomycetes > Urocystidales > Glomosporiaceae > Thecaphora > Thecaphora frezii. The sequence goes on along the minus strand of JALNIF010002308.1, from coordinate 12,619 downwards.
AGTCCGGTGAGGAAATAGTAGATGGCGGCCCACGCAAAAGTGGCGGCAGGTAGCTTGGTGGTGAAGGCGCCGTAGATGGCGAGGGCGGGGGTGGTGGTAAGGACGATGAAAGAGACCCATTGGATCTCCTTGAGGATGCCCTTGGCGCTAATCGGAGGAAGGGGCTTCTCCGAGGCGAGGACACGCGCAACGTAGTCATCGGGGATGTTGGCGTCGGCGAACTCCTCCTTTTCCGCAGGCTTGGCGGCCGCGGCAGGCCTCTGCTTGATCTGGGCAGACATGTCAGATGGCTGGGTGCGTTGCCGGTCGCAGTCGAAGGTGGATGCAAGGAAAGAGTAAAGGGGGAGTGGATGAATTGGATGTCTGTCGCCAGACGATCCCGGTGGTACAGTGCTGTTCCTTGTGCGAAGGCAGATACAGCGGCGGCCGATGGGGGAGGAGAGGGGAGAGAGGGCAGGGGTGTGGTGGGAGGGGAGGGGATGGTGGTTAGTGAGGCGCTTCCTTTTTGATTATATAGACCGAGTGGCACAAGAGGGTGGGCGGAATGTGCGGCTTCGGGTGGCAAATCGGCGCTGCCGTGGAAGCCCACGCCCAACGGTCCAGCGAAGCTTGATTGATTTGGGACTGGGGTAACAACCCTTCCAACAAGTTTTTCTTTTTTATTCTTTATTGTTAGTATTATTATTTTATTACTAGTTTTTTTTGGCCATCGGCTTCTCCACCGCCCTCTCACCCAAATCACAGCCAACGTTATATTCACGGGCAAGCGGAAGTTGACAATGCGCCTCAATGTTGGTCTCGCTCTTTCGTCTAGCCACGCCCGTATCGTATGCCATTTGGCTGAAACTCTATTGGGCCACGTCCCTCCTGCACCTTTACAGCCTCTCCAAGGGTCACCACGGCCGGCGCTTGGGGGCTCTTTCAGCGGACAGATGCGGTCCACAAGGCAGAGAATACCCTCGGCGTCCTGTGGCTTGCAACCTCTTGCACGGCCCGTCGTGCAGCCACTGCCAGGCGCTCTCTGTCCTTGATCGAGACCACCGCACCCACCCAAGCCACAGCGGAAGAGCAGCAAGGCCGGCTAAGCTTTTTTTGGCCTTCACCTGCGGCTGCGATCGTATGCCGCGTCGCCCGTAATCACGCGTCTGCAATAAGCAGCTAGTGGGAGCTGTCCAGCTTGGCCAAACTTGCCTGCGCCCGCCTGTTGGAAGGAAAATTTCCAACCACAAGGAAATTTCCAGAGGCGCCGCCGCACCAGCCCAGTCTCGCCCCGACGGCACGCGAGGTCTGACCGCCTTTGGAAAATCCCCGCCGCCCCAACAACTTGACCAGGGATCGACCGCCACTCGACCCTCGCCCGCCCCAAGCAAGCTGGCCTCGTTTTCCTGGCGAAGCAGCCCGCCTTTTTCTGGTCAGAGTGGGCTTTACCCCCCACGCCAAGCCGGGCTGCGCCCCCGACCAACCGGGTCCGCGCCAGCCCCGTTCCAACAGCCTCGAATCGAACCCTTTTTTCGCTGTTTCTCCCCACTCTTCCTGCAAAAAGCCCTCGGTGGCAGCCGCCTGGCTCTTGCACACCCTGCCAGCCCAACGCCAACATCTGATGCAGCACGCCTGCATTATTGTCGACGCTCGCTAATCATTCGCATCAACGCCTGCCCATTCCTGTCGGAGTAACTCGCGTCTCAAAGCCCTGTCGAAGCCGTACTTCCCAAGAACGCCCTGTACCTTCGCGGCGCCTGATTGAGACCTTATAAGCTGACTAAGCGGCGCCTTCTGCCTGACCGGTGGGACCCCACCTTGCGCGGTTGACAACGGGGAGTCGTGGCGGTGCAGGATCCCAGTGCGCGTCTTATGGCAAGCCAAGGAGCGTGCGAAGTGTGGGCTTGGTGGCTGGTCCAGCTTTGTTGGGGCAACCTTGAATTTTACGGCTTTTCACGGGATGGGGACGCGTGATCGAGCCCTGTGTATTTCGGGACTCGGGCACTTTGAAAAGCAAGGGGCTTGTCTCCTGCTCTATGTATGGGGTTGTTAGGTTCCAAAAACGGCCAAATCACGTAAGCCTGCGGACGACGTCGGGACATGTATATAGATAGCTGCCTTCCTGAGCATCGCCGAACAGACCATTGTGAGGGAAGCTAAACCACCGCGCGCTCGGTTGAATGAATATTGCAGGGTGACTGAGATCTGTTCGTACAAGGAGGTAAAACAACACTACTACCGGAAACTATTGACTGGAGATGCAACGATGATGGAGGGGGTACAATCTTGTGGGAAGGGGAACTCGTTTTTTTTTGGGATGGTAGTCGGAAATGGATCGTACGTACAGCGGTCTACGTGTGTCGAATGACCGGGCCAGAGAAGGTAACACGTAAGAAAACAGGACTCAAGTATAGAGTCGGGTCGGGGCTAAAAAGCGTACGTTGAAGTTCGCATGCGGAGGAAACGGAGGGCTGAGTAGCTTGGAAAGGAAGACGGAACCGCCCAGTTGCAAGGATTGCGCATCATACGCGAACCTTCTTACGCCGAGGGCTTCTTGATCTTGGTCGTGTCAGGAACACCGGGGAGCGGGAAGCTCGTGGCGAAGGCCTCAACGTCCTTGTTGAGAGCCTTGACCGCCTCGCTCTCCCTGGCGGCCTTCATGAAGTCAACTAGCTTCTTGCCTGACGTCTTCTGGATGTCGAGCGAGATCTGGACGACGCGGTCGAGGAACTCGGCAACCTTCTCCATGTCCTTCTCGGTCATCGATCGGCTGGTCAGGGCACCGGTACCGATGCGCACACCGCCGGGCACGAGCGCCGAGGTGTCACCGCTGACGGCATTCTTGTTGAGGGTGATGTGGGCCAGGTCGCAGATGTTCTCAACCTTGGAACCAGTGAGGCCAAGGGGTCGCAGGTCCCAGAGGATCAGGTGGTTCTCCGAGCCGTCCGTCTGCAGCTTGTAGCCCTTGGCCGAGAGGACCTTGGCGATCGCCTGCGAGTTCTTGATGACCTGCGCGGCGTAGGTCTTAAAGGCAGGGTCGGCAACCTGCTTGAGCGCAACGGCAATACCGGCGATGGTGTTGTTGTGCGGGCCACCCTGGCAGGCCGGGAAGACAGCAGCGTTGATACGAGCCTCGATGTCGGCGTCGCGGTCCTTGCGGAAGAAAATCATTCCAGCGCGGGGTCCGCGAAGGGTCTTGTGGGTGGTGGTGGTGACAATGTCGCAGTACTCGAAGGGGTTGTTCTGGACCTGGGCGGCGACGAGACCCGAGATGTGGGCGATGTCGGCCATCAGGTAGGCACCCTGGCCCTTGGCAGTCTCGGCAAGCTTGGCGTAGTCCCAGTCTCGCGGGTAGGCGGAACCACCGCAGATGATCATGCGGGGCTTGAACAGGTCGGCGTTCTTGGCCAGTCCCTCGTAGTCGATGTAGCCGGTCTGGGAGTCGACCTGGTACGGGAACGACTGGAAGTAGATCGACGAGGCCGAGATCTTTTTCTTGGCGGTGTAGTACCCGTGAGTGAGGTGACCGCCCGAAGGGAGGCCGAGACCCATGATGCGGTCCTGGGGCTGCAGCAGCGCGGTGAAAGTGGCGAAGTTGGCTGTGGAGCCCGAGTAGGGCTGAACGTTAACGCCCCAGATCTTGGGGTCAAGGTTGAACGCCTTGAGCGCACGCTGCTGGCAGAGGATCTCGAGCTGGTCGATGTACTCGTTACCGCCGTAGTATCGGGCGCCGGGGAGACCCTCCGAGTACTTGTTGGTGAGGATGGAGCCGTTGGCTTCCATGGTAGCCAGCGAAGTCAGATTCTCTGAGGCGATGAGCTCGAGGCCAGAGAACTGACGGTAGGTCTCATTCTCGATGAGCTGGTGGACCTCGGGGTCAGCCTCGGCCAGGGGCTGGTAGAGGACCTTGTTCTGCGGGAGTACAAACGGAGCGTGGGGCAGAGCAGACGGTGAAAGGAGGATGATCAGGGTCAGCACGCTAAGTTTTGACTGGTCAAGACTGTGCCAAAAAGCGAAGATTCCTCACGTAGTCGGTGGGGACAGGGACGGACATCTTGGTGGCGGAGCTGGCAAAGGAGCGAGTAGCGACGGGGGCTGTGGCGAATGCGGGGGCTGCGCGGGGCAAGACGGACGAGGACGACCTGAGGAAGGGAGTGGCGATACGGGCAGCGGGAAGACGGAAGGCCATGGAGGACCAGCAAGTATATATGTGGGAGGTGGGCGGGGAAGGGTGGATGCGGGTCGGAAAGGTCAAGGAAAAGGAGAATGCTCGGACAAGTGCCAAGTTTGGATCGATACGGTTTTGAAGGTAACGGGCGTACCAGGTGAGAATGATTGCTGCGAAGCGTGCGCAGGTTGGCCGTGCCTCTTTTCGCGCGCCCCCACTCGGCCCCTTTGCTGGACCGCGGCCATTTGCCTGACTGAAAAGCTCTGAAAGGCGGCGGCGTGCGTCTTGCCACCGGCCTCCGCCGCTACTGCTGGCGCAACGCCTCGCTGTGATTCGTCAAATTCGAGTCAGCCCACTCTCGAGCTGCAGCCTCGTGCAGTCAGGCAGAGGAAGAAAATAGGCAATAATAAGAATCAATTCAGAGACAGGTGGGCCCTCGTAGTGCGTGTCCCTTACAAGCCCGTATGCGCGACACTGCCCCGACTTGCCATTTCCCGATGCTTTTTGAATCAGAATCTTTAATCTTTAGGATTAAGATTCTTATGGTGATTCTTGATTGATTGATTTTTTTCTTTCTTCTGATTTGCTACACAAGCTGCACACTCGCGAATGTGGGTCGTAATTAAGAATCTTGATGCGAGAGCATGCGTGCGCCTTGGATCCCTCTAGTTTTGCTACCCAGCTCGACTGGCCAACAGGGTCAGCTTTGTCGACCCGGCAAGACACCTGCTTCTGCTGTTGCCGAATGAGTACGTCAGCCCCGCCAACGGCACAGGCCGCGCAAAGCGAGTGGCGACTACGCACACTATGTACTAGGCTGCGTAGGTAAGTGGCCTTGACCCGACTAGAATGTCTCGGCTCCGGCTCGTAGGCTGCGGGGTTCGAGGTCTGCGCTCGCCTCGACTCAGAGCGGGAACGGTAGAGCGTCCCTTGTGATTTCCACCCGTTCATTGTCGGTCGTCGCGGCCGTGAGCAGTCGTTGAGCTGCTGTAGCTCCGAAAGCCGTCCGGAAAGACAGCTGTGGGCCCCTCGCAACGAGTTGTGCTCCGCCCGCAGCCCCACCCACCGTCGCCGGGTTTCAAATCCTTCTGACCCTGAGCATCAGCTAAGCGTAGCACGTCGAGCGAGTAGAGGGTGGCGAATCGGCGGCTTCCCCACGCTATCGCTAAGCTGCTGAGGGCACATCCCGATTGGCCGGCTGCCTGCCATTCAATTTCTCGAGCCAACAGTCACCACTATTACTCTGGCGCCTGTCGAATCGGCAACAAAGTCTCATTCATTTTGGGCGAGCGACGCGCGAGCCGATCACCGACCCGAGCCTGCGTCGGGTCCGACCGGCGCTCATTGACGCGCCTCCACCGCGCCGCCAAATGTAAGCGTAAAACATTTCCCTTGCCAACACCTGCTTCTCCGGGAGACTGCTGCCAGCGAGCGGCACTCCACCACCGACGTCACCCCATCACGATGCCCAAGGCCGAGGCGGGTTCCATCAAGGCCGTGGCCAATGCCATGAAGGGCAAAGGTCTCACCAAGCTCCGCTTCTACTGCCAAGTCTGCTCCAAGCCCTGCCGCGATGCCAACGGCTACAACAATCACATCAGCTCCGAGTCGCACATGCGCAAGATGGACGCCCTCACCTCGTCCGGCAACGCCAACAAAGTCATCGACTCGTTCAGCGAAGAGTTCCAGCGAGAGTTTGTGCGGCTGCTGAGCCGCCGCTTCGGCACGCGCCGCATCAACGCAAACCAGGTCTACCAGGAGTACATCGCCGACCGGCACCACCTTCACATGAACGCCACCAAGTGGGTCACGCTCTCCGACTTTGTCAAGCACCTCGGACGCGAGGGCATCGTTCATGTCGAAGAGTCCGAGCAGGGATGGTTCATCTCGTGGATTGACAATTCGCCCGAGGCGCTAGCGCGACAAGACGCCCTCCAAAAGATGAACCGCGCCAAGATCGACGACGAGCAACGTTCGCGCAAGCTCCTCAAGGAGCAGATCGAGAGGGCGGAGCGAGAAAAGGGCGAGGGAAAGGATCACGACGCCGACGATGGTGCGCCCAAGGTCGAAGAAGGTCTCAAGCGCGATGGTTCTGCGCCGGTCCGGATCGGCCTCTCGCTCAGCTCAGCTTCCTCGTCTAAACAGCCCGTCGCTCAGGACCAAGGGACGGGTTCCGGGGAAAACAGGGTCCATGGCGCTTCAACGGTACCGGCATCGTCGTCGTCGTCGTCGACTACAGCACCTCCAGCGGTACCCATGTTCCGGCTCGGCGGCAAAGCGCTGAAACAGGCTTCCAAGGCGGCCATCGCTACCCCATCTTCTGGTGCACCGCGTGCGCTCGGAGTCAATCCGCTCAAGGCGTCGGCATCATCCAGCACGGTTCCCTCCGAGAAGAAGAAATCCAAGCCACCGAGCTCCATGACGATGGCGGAGAAGATTATGCTCGAGGATATGGAGCGCAAGAAGCGCAAGGCCGAGGGCGCTCGCGTCGCCGGGCCCACCATGCAGCAAAACGTCAAGAGAAGCCGCTTCTGAATACGCCACTTGCCCCGTCCACCAGTGTCCTCGTCTGTCAAGTTCCCCCTTCCCCTGCCCTTTCTTCCTACCCTGCTTTGGCATCCACTGTCTCCTCGTTCGGTCGCTTCACGATTGCATGCATGCCCTTAGATACCTCGTGCGCTCCTCGTCCAACTGTACTGTATCGTCTCCTATCTTCGGTCGGAACTATTCATACACAACCTTCGGCTCTCGTGGTTGTGTTTGCAGCCTGGGCTGCGTCACATCCGAGCGCCTCGGACCTAAGGTCGGCGCACATCGATCAGCTCTGTGCGCTTTTGCTGGTCTTCGGGCCAGCGCCGCGCTGGTCGAATTCCAAAAACAAGAGGAAGGAAAAGGCCCTTGAACCTAGCTAGCGCTGACAAAGTTCCTCGCCTTGATCTTGTCCTTGTTGGCTTTCCTCATGGCCTTCTTACGCTCCCTTTCCTCTCTCTCCCTGGTCTCGGCTTCCGTGCCGAGCTCACCGCGGATGGCGGCGTCAGCGACGCCCGCAGCGACAGCCTCATTGCTCTGTCCCTCGACGGGCGGCTCGCCCTCCTTGGCGGGCGACACTTTCTTCATTCCCGCGCCGGCCTTTTCCTTGGCCAGCTGCGCCGCACGGGCGAGCTTGGCGTTGCGCTTGGCGGCGGCACGCGCCTCACCCTTGGACATACCTGCCGTCTCAAAGGCAGCTAGTGACGAGGCTGATGCGATGGAAGGGTCGTCGAGCAGCTTGAAGAGCCAGGGAGGGTAGGCGGAGTCCTCGAGCGCAACGGGGTCAGCTTTGTCCTTGAGGATGGAGAGTCCGGCGAGGACGGTGCCCGGCAGCGCAGCCGACGGGATGGAAGAAGTCGAGGCCGAGGGTGATGCCGAAGCCAACGTCGCCGCTGCCGGATCAGAAGAAAGAAGGGCGGGATGATGGCGGTGTCAGCCTATCAGTGTCGGGTAGGTTTGGACAGATGGACGATTTGGGTCGTCGTCACTCACGAGCATCGGCCGCGGGGGCGGCCTCGTTTGGCTTGGCTGCCTTTGCCTCCTTGGCCAAACGGAGGGTTGATGTTGAGAAGCTGGCGCTGCAGCTGCAAGAGGGACAGGCGCGCAGTGTTCTTTGCAAGGCGATGCGTGTGGTGGCGGCGAACATGGTGGCGGACAAGGATTCAGGATCAGAGCGGGAAGGATAGGTGCGGTGCAACCGGATGCACGCTCGGATGTGGGTAGGATAGCTGAGGGAGCGGGAGGCGGCGTGCTTCAGGAGGCAAGGGAGGGCGATTAGGAGAGGAGAGCTGATGCTGATGTGGTTGAGCAGATGCGGGTGATGTTGCTGCAGCAGCTGCTAACAGAGAGGCGTCAGGCGGGAAACGGCGTCGAGGAACCAGGCGAAGCGCTGAAAAAGCACGCTGGTGTCACGTGTGGTTTTCGGATCCGAAAGCGGATTCGCGGCTGAGGTTTAAGACACACGCGCGCGCACACGCACACACACAGAGGAGTTCGAGGCATTAGCAATCGTTATTCGTATTGCTAATTCATTGCACAGTCGGGGGATTACTTTTGGCGTGCATTTGCGTCGCGGCTTCCCACCATCGCCCCGACCGCCATCTAAGCCCAACCCTCGTCACACCACCACCCCGTCCCCTTTCCCCCCTCACATGCTCATTCACCTCGTCCCCTCTCCCCTTTCAGCCCACCACGCTCCTTACCGAGGCCTCCCTCCAACTGCACTTATACCCGACCACCGCCATCGCCCACCAACACCCTCACCCTCTCGCCCATCATAGCCCCAACCTGCGAGTCGCAACATTGCCAAGCCCAGCGCAGTCCCTCGCGCCCTCGACACCCAACCGCACATCTACCCAACCAACCTCGCCCCATCTCGTCCCCTCGGACGCGTCTCGTCTCCCTAGTACCACCCCTTTAGCCCGACATGGCCGAAAAGCGACGGTCGATGGCGCTGCAGTCCTCTAGGACCCGAAAGCGTCTGCCCACCTTGGCAGAGGTCCTGGCGCGTAGGACGTCGCCCCCCGTCGACCTCTACTGCTTCTACCTCTTCCTCCAGCGCGAAGGCTCCGAGGACTCGCTCGACTTCTGGCTCGACGTGCAGCAGCACGAGAACCTGTGCCGCGCCTACTTCAAGGACCTCCGCAAGAGCGGAAAGAGTGTCCGGGACGACTGGCCCCTCTACTACCGCGAGGCCAAGGAGCGCGGCAGCATCTACAACAAGGTCAACGGCATCAACGAGGAGGCCTACGAGGACTTCCCCAGCCAAAAAGGTGCCGAGAGCAGCATCGGCCACGGCCGCGGCACCGGCGCCGATACACCCGACGGCGGTTTCTCCAACATGTCGCACGGCATTGAGCCCGCCTCCAATGACGAACGCCCGGCCGGCGGCCCGCGCTTCCCTGGCGACCCCGACTACCTCGCCCAGCAGACGCGCGCCGAGCGCAAGCACATGCTGGCCAAGCGCGCCAGCGTGGCGCCCACCGTCATCTCGCGCTCCACCGCCATCACCCGGATCGACCTGGTGGCGAGCGCTGAGCGCATCTACGCGCGATATCTGCTGCCCGGAAGCGAAAAGGAAATCTACCTGCCGGCTCCGCTGCGCATCACGAGCTTCCCCATCAGCTCCAGCTCGCTGCCGCATCCGCAGGACGAGGAGCAGCAACGGGCGCTGGCGCGTGTGCCGGACATGTTTCATTCGCAGAAGGAATACGTCTTCCGCACGATGGAGGCCGACGTGTTTCCGCGCTTCCTGCGCAACAAGGCGTTTGGCAACCTCACGCCGATCTCGGCGCTGGTGCGCCTCAGCCTCGGCCTGCTAGCGCTGTGGGCGGCGCTGGCCACCGGGTTCAGCTTCATCTTCCTCGACGTCGAGAGAGCGAAGCGGCTGTGGGTGATTCTGCCGTTTGCGGTAGCGGTGCTGTTGATCATCTCGCACCAGTACGAGCTGGACCCGATCCTGGTGTTCCTCTCGCAGTCAGAGACGACGCCGTTCCACCTGATCCGCATCCGGGAACCCTACGTCAAGAAGCTGCTGCTGCAGAGGAGCCTGGGCGTTGTATTGCTGATTGCGCTCATCACGACGGCGTTGACAGTGCTGTTTGTTTTTGTCCCAGGCCATCGCCTCTGATCCGTGCGCCACGCCTGGCGCCGCGATTGCGCTGTGCATCGACGTGTGGACGGCGACGACGGCAAACCTCAGCAACCGCCCGCACTTGCCATTCCGATCGCGACCTCAACTTGCTGGCAGGCGGGCAGGCTTTTGGCTTTGGCTTTGGCTTTTTCATTGCTTCGTCGTCTTCTCTTTTTGTTCTTCCATGGACCCTCACTTGTTCGTCTAACGCCACCCACTTTTAAGTGCTCCTCGGCCTTTTTTGTTCCAGTAGGAGGCGTTATGGGCGCCGCCGCAGCAGCTACTGGCCCGAGAGCTGGGCTCTCTAGGCCGCGCTTGGCACGCATTTGACATTGATCTGTTGTCTGCGAGCGAGCGAGCTCGTCCGACTGCCGCTCGCTCCCGCTCCACGGAGCGGATACAGCCGCACGTCGGACGAGTTTTAGCGTTGAGTTTGCGTCCCTAACCCCTTTCCCCCTCATCATCTCTCGCCTCGCTGTCGTTTGTTTTATACCCCTTCCAACCGACCCCCCTCGGCTGATGTTTAGGCTTGTTTTTCTTCCAATCGACGTTCCTTTTTCGTGATTGGTTTTGGTTTTGCGTTGTAGCGATTTGTGTGTTTTTGTTTGGTGGGTCGCGCAATGTTAGCGTTTGGGTAGCTTGGGTTCGGTCTTTGTGTGGAAGGGAGGGAAGGTAAATCGGCGTGTGATGATGGTCAGCAGCAACACTTGCTCTCCACCAACAGATCGCGCCCCTACGCTCGTTTTCTTCTGCACCCACATGATGGGCCACTCTTGACACATCTCAACGAGCTCCACCCTTATCGACCGCGCAAAAATCGATCGGGTGCCATAACGTTGTCACACGCCGGTCATCACTCTACCTTGGTTCAGGCATCGTCCTGGACCATGGCGAAGTAACTAAACATTGAGAAACAAGAACAAGAAGCAATGATGATGGCGGGTATGGTGATCGTCAACGGTCCGCACGATGAGGAATCCTTCGTCCGGCAACTCACCAATTACTACCCGGAGCATCTGGTGCGGGCCATCGTGCCGCTCTATGGTGTCGAGCTTGGCCAGGCTGCAGCAAAAGGCGCCTCGAACACGCCTGCAGGCCAGTCGGCGAGCAAGCAGTCCGCCGCCACCGGCCGAAGAAGGGGTAGAAAATCTCAACTCGATCTTCACCGTCGACCGCTCGGCGACCAAGGCCGAGATCCGAACCGCCTACCTTAGCCTCGTGAGGATGCACCACCCAGACAAGGCACAGCAGAGCGACGGGTCGCTGCTGACGCCCAACGAGTCGTCGAGCGCCCTGATCCGACAGCTCTACACCGCCCACGCCATCCTAAGCGATGACCTGACGCGGCAGGCCTACGACCGGGCACTCGAGGCGCAGATCTCGCAAGCGGAGGCGAGCAAGGGCCGAGGCGGCCAGATCCGCAGCGATACGTTGGACCTGGACTCGTTCCAAGCAGTTCCGCGCGCCCATCTATGACATTTTTGCACCGGCATCCATGGGCATCTCGCACGCCTTTGACGATCCTGTATGGTGGTACGCCCTCTCCACCGGCGGGTGGAACGAGACGCAACTCAAACGCATCCGCAAGTGGCTAGCGCCGTTTTGTCACTTTGTCCAAGGTCCTGCTTCGGGCGGCTGCTCGGAGCGAGACCTCGACAAGTGGAGAGAAAAGATAACCACCGAATGGTACGGACCAGAGTACGACGTCAAGGAGGTGAAGTACGCATAGTAGACCAGGATCTTGAGGCCCGATGCTATAATCCAGGTCGCAAAGGTTGACGAGAGGGGACAGAAGAAGAGGGAACTCGTCGAAAGGATGCAGGACATCAGGAAACTGTTGGTGCAATCATGATTGCGCCGCATCAGACGGAATGTACTTTGTCTTTCAGAGGAAAGGGGGGAGTATGGACATCGGCAAGTACTGCTTGTGCACAGACAGATGCACAGACCCGACTCAGAATGGTGTGAAAGGGGCGAGCGGGGAAGAAAATGCCGTCCGGCTTTCGTGGAAGCGGGCGCACACTTTGTGGAGTTTGCAACGATACCGAAACAGCTAAGGAGAGCAGGGACGCAAGCTGCCCGCTCCGCCTTCCGCAGCGTGTTTCGACGTCTGCTTATTTTTGGGGGAGGGTCTGTCGTGACTATTCGACATGCGCACACATACACACATGCCGAGAGAGTGTACGGCTGGGCCGCGCCGACAAACGCTCAGAGGGCCTCCTCGGCCTCCTCGTCGATCCTGTCTTCCTCGTCCTCCTCTCCAAAGTTGGCGGGGACCGCGTAGAGGCGGATGGTGGGCTTGTTGGGGTCCTTGAGCAGCACGTACTTTCCCTCAGGCGCCTTGCGCGCCAGGTCGGCAATCGTCCTGACGATGCCCCATCCGTTGGCCAGGTTGAGCGCCATCTGGGCCGCCAGTTCGCGCGGCTTGTACCACGACGTGCCGAGGATCGTATGCCTCGAGGCGTCGCGCGGGTTGGCGCGCGAGATGTAGCCCAGCTTCATGTTGTCGGCGCCCGCCAGCAAGCTCTGCACCGCAAAGCGCGCCAGCTTGAACGAGTTGTTCTTCATCTCGGTCGCCACCACGGCTCCGCGCTGCGCGTCGAGCTTGGTGCGCCAGTCGGGCGCACCACCAGCGCCCTGCGCCCGCGAGTCAAACTCGTTGAGCGACTTGATGGTAATGTACTGCTGCTTAGATCCGGGCGCGGCGGGCAGGATGGCGTCCACCTCGGTTCGCACCACCAGCTCCACCGGATCCTCCTCATCCGAGCTCAGGTTGAACTTTCGGTAGCGGTATCCGCAGCTCGCCAGCG
>JALNIF010002302.1:0-20951 GCA_026284005.1 Thecaphora frezii | reverse complement strand
TTTTTTTTTTTTGGGGGGGGGGGGAGAAAAGAAAGCAAGGACAGGACAATCAGAATACAACCGCCGACTCCCCACCATCCAAAATTTAGTGATAGTACGTACCCGTAAGAATCTCAATCAGGTAGCTGACCTTGAACCAGCTCGGCACGTAGAGCGCCACCTTAGTCTACCCAGCCCATCCACAACATCGCCACGCATCACCGTGAGACCACCACCAACAAACAACACCACCAATCAACCTCCTTCGTCAGCGCCTAACCCATACTTCAACCTAAGACGAGCACCGACAAGACAAAAAAAACTCACCTCTCCCTCCGGCTGTTCCTCCCCGCCAAACGCCTCCTGTAACCTGCCCAAACCACGCACAATTTCTGCCAGCTTCTGGCTCTCGCTCTCTCCGATATCCTCAAGCTCGACCACCCCGTCAAACACTTTGGCCAGCGCCGTCTCGACCACCTCGCCCATGGCCTCCAGGTACCTCGAGCTCGCCAGCACCGACCGCCACGCCTGCCCTAGCTGCAGGAGCATGTGCACCAGCTGCCGCATGCACCGCTCGCCACCGCTCGTACCGCTTCGCCTCGTACAGATGCGAAAACGGCGTCGCGCTCAGCGCCGTCAGCACCGCCTTGGTCTGCGTCGCCTGCAGCACCATGTCGAATCCAGTCACCGTACAAAGCAGATACAGCACCGAGGAGGTTGGGTCAGCAACGTGGCAAAACATCAACCATCCAGCTGGAGCCAGCCAGCCAGCCACTCAAACCGGCGACTCCTCTTCTTCGCCGATTTATTGAACGCAGACTCACCATCTGTGCATCAAACCACCGCTGCCCCAACGCCCTCGTCAAACGCGCCTGATGATCCAGCTTCTCCAGCACGTCCATCGCCTTCTCAGCGTCGTCTTGACCGTCGCTCGCCGCCTCGGCCAGCTTGCGCCGCGTCTCGCTGACAATGCGGTCCAGCTCGCGCGCAACGTAGTCGCAGTCGTTGGAAAACTGCATCGCCAGCGATGGCACGTCCCTCAGCGCCTCGCCGTGCGCCACAGGCATAAGCGAGCGGTGCAGGTCGAAAATGTCGCAGACCACCGCCAGCATCGGCGCCGAGGGGGGACGCAGCCCACCGTCGCTCGGCAGCGACAGCAGTCGTAGGCCGTCAGACAGCACCTCTTCGGCAAGTTGCACCAGCTCGATCGACCGTTTGCTGATCGAGCAGCTCTCTTTGACCTCAGCCGCCGGCGAAGCCTCGAGCCCCGCAGGCTCCGGCGCGGAGATCGCCGGTTCAGGCTGCGGGGCCGCGGTCGGAGCAGGCGCCGTCCGGATCGATGTTTGCGGTCCGACCTCCCGATGCGCAGTAGGTGCAGTCGAGGCCTGCACCTCGCGAGAGTTCGGATCGGTAGCTGCGATCGGCGCAGGCTTTGTCGAGCCGAGGCGAGTTATGCCGTTGTTCCGTGCGGCGCCAGCCTGTATGGCTGGTGAGGGCGAGATGTCTGGCTCGAGGTCGTCCTCAAATGCCCATGCATCAGCATCGTCGTCGTTGTCATCCAATTCAACCTCAACGGTTGCGGTCTGCTGGGCAGCCGGCTCAGGTGCGGTTCCAGCTGACGGTTCGATATCGAGGGGCGAGCGACCACTCGTGGCCTCTGTTACGACCGCTCCAACGTCCAGCGGAGACGAATCGTGCGCTTCGTCTGTCGGAGGGACCACGTCCGGCTCGTCCTCGTCGTATGAGATTCTGTCGTTGTCTGCTTCTTCGGGTGGCGGCTCGCTTGTCGTTTCTTTGACCAGAGCTTCATTGGGTGTCTTGGAAGCTTCCTCGGCCAGAGGCAATGACTCCGGCTCAGACTCTGGCTCCACCGAAAACTCGGGATCCGCTTTCCGCTGTAGCGATGTCAACGACTGCGCCTCAGCTGCGCTTTCCGACCCCGGATCGGCAACGGGTTTTGGCTCCTCTTCGGCCTCTTGCTCCGACTCGACCTGTTGCTTCGGCTCGACCTGTTGCTCTGGCTCGACCTGTTGCTCCGGCTCTGACTCTGTCGCTTGCTTCGGCTGGATTACTGGCTCTACCTGAGCTTCTTCACTCGGCTCGAATTCTGACGCGCGATAGGCCTCTTGCGGCGGTTGTACATCGTCGCTCGCTTCGGGCGATTCCACCTGCGGGGCTATCTCTGATTCCGTTGCAACCTCCTGCTCCGGAAGATTCCGCTCCAGTTCAACCTGAGGCTTAGATCGGAGGTGCTTCGTCTCGGCTGCTGCCTCCATCTCGGGCACTGCCTCGACATTTTCCTCCCGCTGAGGTTCGAATTCCGCCGCCAGCTTGGCCTCGGTCTCGAGCTCGGGCTCAGCCTTGTCCAGTCCGGGATGCATCTGCGCCTCCGGCGCGGACTCCGCTTCCGGCTCAGGCTCCGCATTGGGCTCAGGCTCCACCTTCGGCTCGGATTCAGGCTCTGCGACCCGCTCGATTTCGGGATGTGGCTGCTGTTCCGAGTAGACCAACGGCGGTGTCTCGACTTCGGCATCCCGCTCAGCGTCAACCTGCGGCTCCGCGCTGGCATCAAGCACGGCTTCGAGGTCCAGTTGGGGCCGCGACTCGGCTACTTCCTTCGACTCCAAGACGTGTTCGAGACCGCTGGTGCCCCGAAGGGCAGGATCGCTCTGGTTCGTCTTCGCTTCGTCTTGCTCAGCGGGCAGAGCGATGCGCGGCGGCGCCGCGAACAGTAACGAAAGACGTTTGGCCTCCTCCTCTTTGAGGCCCCAAGCGTCGTCTTCGTCTTCGGGCCATTCCTCCGGCACGAAGGCAGACCCGAACCTCGAGGGACCCGTCGACTCAACTGTCGGCGGCGACGCAGATGCAACGCTCAGAGCTGCCAGTGCCGGCGCGTCCACGGCTTGGACTCCCACATCATCAATGCGGCCGTCCTCTTCGTCCAGTTGCCATGCATCCTGCGCCTCGTCCGCGATCCCGACTGCATCGTCGAGGAGATGGATTGGCACCGTTGCGGTTGTCGCAGGCAGCACGGTGGCGCGGTGGGCCGGATCTGGCACTGGCGGCGTCTGGATGTACGTTAGCTCCAGTGCTTGGAGGTCCTCGCGCAACCTCTCCTCATCCTCCTTCCCGTCTCGTTCTCCCTCCTCTGAGACTGTCTTCTGAACTTCCTCCAGCTCCGGCACCTGGACCTTCTCTTGCACTTGCGTCCGTGTTTCCTCGGGGACTTCATCTGGTGCTTTTTCGTGTGTTTCCTTCCCTTCCTCCGGTACCTCCTTCACCTCTTCCTGTGCCTCCTCTCGTACCCCCTCCTGCGCTTCCTCGTGGACCTCCTCTGACGCCTCCTCCTGAACCTCTTCTTGCGCAGCCTCTGGTGCTCCGGCTTGTGCTTCGTCCTGTGCTTCCGCCTCGGCCTGGACCTGCTCGTCGGAAAGCCCCCACGGATCGTCCTCTTCTTCGTCTTCGTTTTGATGGGTGTCGACGTCGGTAGCAGTCTTGGCCGCGCTGTCGGTGATCTCCCCAGATGTCTGCGGCCCGAGCCCCTGAGACGGCCCGGTCGCATCGGGTTGTTCGCCTTCCGTGTCGTCTTCGCTTAGCCCCCACGCATCGTCGCCGTCCTCCGTCGCGTCGGCAACCTCCACCGCAAACG
Organism: Thecaphora frezii; assembly: GCA_026284005.1. Taxonomy (NCBI): domain Eukaryota; kingdom Fungi; phylum Basidiomycota; class Ustilaginomycetes; order Urocystidales; family Glomosporiaceae; genus Thecaphora; species Thecaphora frezii. The sequence continues at coordinate 17,323 of JALNIF010002302.1, read as the reverse complement.
CCGGCCGGCCTGCCGATGACGTGGAAGATGTGCTGAGGGATGGCTGCATCAACGTCGCGAATGCCGGTACCTGAGATGGCGGCGATGGATTCTCCTGGCTCTGTGAAGAGCGGTCGAGCACCGGCGTCGCTTCGACGTCATCATCCTTTGCCGAGGCGAACCAAAGGTCATCTTCGTTTTCGTCTTCGGTCGGCAGCGGTGCAGCGTACTCGGGGAAGCGGACAGGTGGCGCGGCTGGGAGAGGCTGTGTAGACCGGATGGCTGTGACATCATCGACGGCGACGGCGACGTCGTTATCTTCATCGTCCAAGCCCCAGCTCGAATCGTCGACCGGCGCGTCCTCGGTGTTGAAGGGTCCACTGCCCAGTTGTTCCTGTGGCCTGATAACCCGAACGCCGCCGAGCTTCGCCTTGGCTTTTCGTCCTGTGAGGCCGGAGGGCGAATCCGTCCGTGGCGTCGAGCTGCCCGAGCCAGGATTGGAGCCTGTCCGCACCGATCGCGACGACGATGGTCGGGACGAGGAAGCTCGTGCCGATCTGCCGGCAGCAGCGGTGGGGACGGTGATCGACCATGGCTCCTCAAAGTCGCCCCAGCCCGAGATATCGTCGTCGTCATCCTTCGTGTTAGCGTTGGCTGCGGCCGTGAGATCCTCGCGCACATGCGCGCCCACACGGTGATGGTCTAAGCTGGGAGGATTCGGCTGATGCGAGGTGGCGGACGAGAGCTTGGTCTCCTTGGGTTCGACTTGGATGACCTCGCTTTCCCATCCGCTACCGTGGAGGCCGCCTGCCGTGCTTCCGCGGCCCTCGGATAGGATCAAGCGCCTCGCCCGGTCCAGAGCACTGCCGGCGAGCTTCCGCGAGAAGTGGGAGCCCACGTCCTCGGACCAACGCGCCAGAGCGTGGGCGTTGTCGCTCGCGTCTTCGTCCTCTTCCGACGCCCGCAAAGGTGCGGCGTAGCCGTTTTCGCGAAGGCAGCGTTCCAAGCTCCGAGCTTCCGCCGCTCGCTCTTGCGCCATCTGGAGCTGTGCTTCAAGCGGGGTGGCCGTGGCTGGCAGCGTGCTGTGCAGCGCCGACAGTGCCAGCGGCACGAGTCGAGGTACCAGCTCCCTGGCAAAAATGTCCTGCGCCTCTCGATTCAGCTTCGCATCCAGCCGATCGAAGAGCGACCGTTTGAGGAAGGCAAGGAGCGCGGTCGCGGCTTCCAAGGCGCGCACCCTCTGCCCGGAAGCGGCCCCATCCACCGAAAAGGTTACCTGTTCTGGCGCCTCGACGAGCTGCACGCCGACCTGCGACCCCGGAGGCGCGAGGATCGGGCGCATGACCATGGCGAAGACGTCGCGCGCGAGCGAACGGACGAGATCGGTCAGGTCGCCTCGTTCCCAGAGCACGCTAAAGGCGGCATCGATCGAGATGGCGTGGCCGGCCGCCGGGCCTTCGAGATTGATGGAACGGAGCAGGGTCACCGTCGCAACGCTTCCCGACGTGCCGCGCGCCGATGAGGTGATCCGTACTGCTCGGCTCCAGGCTAGTCTGAGTGTCGATTTGAGTTCGTCCTCGACCCAGACTGTCCGCCGGCGGAGCTCTTGTATCGCCGGGTTCAAAGATCCCGAGGCCTCCCAGAGGAAGCTCAGGTCCCGTCCACCTTCCTGCTCCCCAGGCGATCCGATCGAATCGACCGTGCGCCACAGAATTGGGAGCTGCTGCGACAGGGACGCGACATCTCCGTTGGCTAGGAGGGCCTCGGCCCTCTCCAGCTCGACGGTCGCATCTAGCAGCGCTGCTACAGCGTCGATCGTCCACTGCTGATGGGTCGAGCTTGCAAGGGTCGCATTGTAGCTTACGAGCGCTGGAGACACCGCGGGGAGCAGGCCGGCGAGGTCGTGCGAGACCGCCACGGTCGATGCGTAGAGATCATTGAGGTCGGCCTCGACTTTGCCGCCCGCCTCGAGCTGCGAGTCGAATGCCTCTCGGTTCTCGTTGACCGTACTGACGATGGCCCGCTCGAGCTGGTCGATCTGGGCTTCGATCAGCGAAACGGTCGCCGATATCGGCAGGTCGGGCCTCGTCTTAGATGGATCGGCGGTAGCTGAGCCGTGCTCCAGGCTGCAGGCGGCGTCGATGGAGCCCAGAAAGGCGGCAACATCGGTGCCGTCGGATGGGGCGCCGCTGCCTACGGACGTGCGAATGGGCGCTGCGCGTGCCTCCATCCTTTCGAGAGAAGGAAAAGACTGAGGCTCGGGCAGGAATTCTCCCAGCTTCTGGTCGGAGGATAGAGGCTGGCAGCGGCGGCGGCGAAAGAGTGTGACTGCAAACGCCTATGCCCCGCCCAAGTTTCCAAGCGCGGATTGAAGGTCGGCAGATGCTGCGAGAGGCCTAAGAGCAATGGCAGTCGATTCTCTGTAGACTCGCACAGCCGGTAGTGAGAGTCGTGAAGGCGGATAAGCGGCGAAGCAGCAATTAGGTCCTCTGCTGCATCAAAGCTACCGTCGCCTCCCCGACCGTCCGGAAGTTAGAGACGCTGTCCTACTGGAAGGGGGGAGAGCGATGAGATACCTCGGAAAGGGGAAGCAACGGAACGATCGAAACGGGCGGTGGATGTCTGTGCTGGTCGTGTTGGTGGTGCGGTCCGGAAGTGGCTGGCGTGTGTAGTTAGTTTGATGTGGTGATTAGTCGGTTCGCCCGTCTGAGCGGATAGCATTCGCGAGCAGCAGCGTCGCGGTTCAAACCAAAATCAATTGTGTGATTGTGAATTCGACGTGGCTTCGGCTTCCGATGTTCGGTTGGGCTAAACCCAACTCACCTCTCTGCGCTTGCTTTGCAGTGGTCCGTGCTCCGGCCGGTCCAAAGAGCTCGGAATATCAAGTTTGGAAGCGCCAAAACTCGGAAGTCGTGGAACCCTCCCGATCAAGCAAAGCAACACCCTCAAGGAAGCAAGCAAAGCAACCAAAGCAACCAAAGCAACCAAAGCAACCAAAGCTAGCGATCACCCACGCATCAACAATAAAAATCACCATGGCGGAACATGTCTTTGTGCTTTGCTTTGGCTTCTCGACCTCGTCACCTCTCACACATCCGCTCCTCACGGTCTACGAAACGCAATGCATTACCACCCGTTGGTCTCTGGACCCCGTAGCTTCCTGCGAGTGCGGCCGGCCGGCTGATTCGATAACCATGACCGACGAGTGCAACCGCAGCAACTGCAACGCCTCCCGAATCCGACCCGTCCGGGATCGCTCCGGATGGCCCACGTTTCTTCATGAGACCGTCGTTTACGACCTTGGCCTGCCTCGGCTCCAACGACGCACATTTGCGGCGGCGAGTTGCAACCTGTTCGGTAGGTCTGCGCCGACATGCGTAGAACGGCCGCCCGTCACAGCCGCTAGCCCTCCCCGTATTGCGTCCTTCTGAGCCTTGCGCTTTCCGCTTCCACGACGAGTCGCCGCAGGGACAAAGAACCAACTGGCCGCGATCCTATCTTACGTCTAGCTCAGAGCTTGCGGCCGCTGACCGACGCTGAAGCTCAAGGCCAATCGTTAAAGCGGCGGCTCTGCGCTTTCAACGTCGGTTCCTTGCCGAGCTCCAGCTCCACAGCGATGAAAAAGGCCTATCCCACGGCGCAGGCACCATTATTCAGGCGGATGCACCCCTGTGTCTACACCCGCCCAAGAGCAGCCTACGTGGCTGCAGCCCGAGCTTGCGGGCCTTGCGGCACACATTCGTACTATTCGGAAGCGGGGCAGGGCGGGGCGTCGAGGCTCCGTTCTGGCAATTTCGGTTCCGGCGCTTCCGCCGCCCCCAGGCTGCGCGGCTGCGAGGGTCGGCGGACCTGCTCCGAGGCACGTCAGCAGTACCCGCTAGTCGCCGGCCATCAAAAGCATCATATTCGTCGGATGCCCTGGTCGAGAATTCGCCATGCCTGCATTCGATTTGCCTCCCCCCTTGGCTCGACGGCGACGGCCCGTCGCCATCGCTCGTCGGCCTTCTTTTTCTCATCACATGCTTTGATTGGCCAGCGTCTTCTGCTCGCAGCAGTCGATAGAAAGCCCGGCTCCTTCTGCTTGGTTTGGGTAGAACCTTGTATCTGCGAGCCCCGGCCTGTTTGGCGGCGTCCAGCTGCAGAGACGGCGAGCCTCATGGCTGTACGTCGACGCCGTAGCCGCTTCGAGCGTAGAGTAGAGCCGGAGTGGAAAGCGAGACGGAAACGTCGTCACGGACAGAGTGACAAGCAAGCTAAGGCTGGGCTCGAGGGTAGCGTCGTCGTCGACGCTACACGGCTGCCCGAGCTCCAGCTCCAGCCCTAGCCCTTCGTCTGGCCCGGCTTGGACCCTCCTTGGGCCCGACTTCGGCGCGCGCTGCATCCGCCGATGTAGACATAGACGGCTCGCTTCGTCCCCGTTCGGCCGTAGCGGCGACCCCCGGCTGATTCACCTCTCCCACGCTAGCCGGCAGGTCGGCTTCAGCCGACGCTCGGCCTCGTCGGCTCGCTTGATGTGTAGATGCCCTCTCCAGCTGAGCAGTTAGCTTAGCTAGATGGTCAGCGCGTTCCGGCTGCTTCGCTTGCGGCCCGCTGCGGCTGCCTGCCTACCTTAACTCGATCCCGGCTTCGGCGCACGCAGTTCGGCAGGGGCAGCAGAGGTTCGAATGAACGGGCTTCGTTCGGCGTTCCTGGAATAGAGGTCGTGGGTTCGCGACAGCTCCCGACCATTTTATTGGGCTGAGCTTAGCTTGGCTGATCGATCTTGGGGTGCCGCGCGGCGGCGCAGGCGCGTCGCCAGCCGTAGACGCCGAGCGACGAGATTCGGGCAACGTGGGGCGCCTGCACCGTGGACCCGCAACGCGACCAGAACCTTAAAATTCCTTCCAAGCGTTGCGCCAGATTGTGCCAGCCGCATCGTGCTGCCTTTCATCGATGCGCGTCTTCATACTCATCCCGCTCGGGTGTCCTTTCCCAGATCCACGGCACGCCCGTCGCGGTCTGCCCTGGTCGAAGGGTCCCGACCCGCGCGTGTTCACTCCCGGACCAACCGCGCTCAGCCTGTCGCCGCGAGGCGGTCTGCGTCACAAGCCAAGAAGGTTGCTTGCGGTGCAGAGGGCGACTGCTTGGTCGCCGACCGAGGCTCGGCACTCACCTGTCGCGCGTCGATTTGCGGTCCTGGCACCTTTGATGGGCGGCTCGCCGGCTGCGGTGCTTTCGTCTGGGGCGAGTAACCAGGGTGAATCACGCCACCTACGTACTACTTCTGTAAGTCGCCTTTGCTCGTCCTAATCAATCGAATATCGTTCGATTCACATTTGTTCGCTCTCAATCGGCCTGTACCAAGCGCAGCGGCAGAACTTGCAAGGGCTGCGCAGAAAAAGGCTTTGGAGCTGCGCCTCCCCGACACGGTACACGTGACACGGACTCTACCGCCACCACACGTACCACACTAGCTACTCGAAGTGACTGAGCGTGGTCGCGAAGGCGCAGGCGAGGCTCAACGGGTGGGGGGTCTGCAACGGCGCTACTACGCTGGATGCAGGCACAAGCCGCAGAGCGGGGCGCGAGGCGAAGCGCGTTGTCAGAGAGTAACGGGAGGCGTAGAGGAGCAACTGCCGCTGCCGCCGTCGCCGCCGCCGCCGCCTGTGGCAGGTGTCCAGGTCAGCGGACCGGTCGAAGAGCATAGATCATCGAGTACTCGCCTCGTGTGGAGAGCGCCTCGTTGGGCCTTGGCGCGGATGGCGGCCGCGCCGTTCCTTCCCGAACACTCAGGCTCGATCTTTCGATTGCGCTACCCGTAGTATCCATCCAGATGCCAGCCTGCCGGCTCAGTTTCTCGTCGAGGCCTCGGCCTGCATCGACCCGCGTGCTTGGCGCGAGACGCGAGGCGGCTCGACGGGACCTGTGGGCGGTTTTGCCAGACTCTACCGGCCTAGCTGGACAGTCCCCCACCTGGGGGGATCTGCTGCATTTTGGCGTGCTTGCTTTGGGCCGTCGCTGGTTGCTTGCTTGCCTGCTCGGTCTGTTTCGGCGCTGCCGCCTCGTTTGCCTTCCCCGTCGTGTTTCGGACGACGCGATTTGGCACCTGCGTAGTCCGCCACGTAGCTAGGCGCTGTTTTAGGCCTTTGGCCGGCGCTTGCCTGTATGCAAAGCCTTTGGGCCGCAGCCCCTCCAGCCTTAAAAGCGCCGCAACGTGACAGCTGGCCTTCGAGGCTTTTGGACGCCACCCTGCTCGTGCCCTGCCTAAGGCTTCTCTCTCTCTCCTTTCCGTCCTTCTTTCCTTTCGCTCCATCCGCCAACGTCTCCATCACCCTTGTATCGCCTGCATCATCCTACTTGCCGGAGCTTCGAGCGCCAGCACCGTCGCCTTTGCCTGCCTCGACGGCCACACGGCTTCGACCGCGAGTTTTTTGTTGGGCTCTCCACGTGGTCCTTCGTCTCGCCTCGTATTGCGTCGTGGCCCTTTTTCTTCGTCTCGCGCTCCTCTCGCGCTCCGACTAGGCACCGGCGAGTTGGCGACACGGATCGTACGGCCCCAGGCTTGCCACTCCCTCACGATCCCGCTCCGGTCGGCATCGGAACAGCGCTGATTTCTTCGCAAGCCATCCTCTCTTTCCGGGCCCTGTCCGCGGGACACTCGTCAACGGTTTCGCTCCGCCACCGTTTCGTCGGACTCTTACCCCTATGGAGGTTCTTACATACTCTGCCATGCCGCAGCGGTCCACGGCAGATCGCGGAGGCACCGATGGCGACGGCGGATCCAGCTGCGATGCCATCGGCAGTCCCGTCCATGGAAACGACGCGGTGGCGACGCCCCCAGCGAGCCAGCCGCGCATCTTTGCGTCGGCCGAAAATCGGACCGAAGTCGGTGCGGCCATGGCTATGCCGACGCTCGGCGATACCGCTGACGGTGGCGGCAGCGCTCTAGCGGACTACGACAGCGTTGAGTCCCAGGCCTCGTTGCAGAACCAGTTTCGGCCCGAGAGCCGACCACAATCCGGGCAGCAGCAGCAGCAGCAGCCCCAGCAGCAGTTTCAACAGTCCCAGCAGCAAACGTCGCCTTTGGGGCTGGGATCTCGTGAAGGTGAAGCAGCGACCGTAAGTCTGGCCGGAGCGGAAGCCGAAGGAGCAGAGATGGCCGATAGCGGCTCCCTTCCGATGTCCGACGTCTTTCCCGGCCGGGTCACGCCGCTTGGTATCGTCGATTCCAACGCAGGCGGCGACGATCGCGGCGGCGGCGGCGCCAGCTACCTTGAACACAAGGCGGCCGCCAACTGTTTCGAGACCCAGGAAGGCGCATTCGAGGCCCGGAAGTCCCGAGGGGGAACACGGGACAAGCGGAACGGCGCCATCGCCTCGTCACCCGCCGATCTTGATCCGAAGTCGTCGGATTGGACGGCCTTCCCCGAGACTGCCGTACCCCGCCCCGAGCTCCAGAGGTCGATGAGCGCGATAGACTACGGGCAGCGGCATCCGCAGCAGGCGCGCTACGTCCACAGTGCTTTCATGCGCTCCTTCGGCTTGGAGGCGGACATCGAAGGTCCGCAAAGCTTCAGCGGGCGCCTCGACTTTCCGGACCTCTCATTCACGGACGGCTCCAACGCTGGCCAGGTATTCGCCCGTGAAAGCTGCGATGGCGGCGGCGGCGGCAGCGGTGGCACCAGTTCGGCAGAGGGCATCGCTGCTCAAGCCGAGAACCTCGCCACCTCGAACGGTGCTCTCTGGTGCGAGACGCTAGCTCGTCTTGAGCAACGTGTCGCAGCGATAGCCAAGACGCAGCAGCAGATCCTTGAATCGGTCGAGCTGGGTCGCCGCGAGAGCAAGGAGCAAGGGTCCGAGATCCACAGGGTACAGTTGGACTCGTGGCGGATGCTGCACGTGGCGTTTGGGCAGAGGCAGCTGCTGTGGAACCAGGTCAAGACCCTCGAGCGGATCCTAACGCCGCAGGACAAGAAGCTCGACGTGTTGCTGACGACGGCGTCGAACATCGCCGCAACCAACGACGCGCAGCTGCGCGCAGAGCAGAGTCCGTCCAACCGCAAGGGCAGTGGCAAGCTGACAACCGCCGCCAGCAAGGTTCTGTCGGCCCAGATGGACGAGGTGCAGTCAGAAGTGGGCCGCCTTCGAGGTTCGTCGAGCGAGACCAGCGCTACCCTGCGAGACCTTCGCCAGCAGGTCGAGGTGAGTCGGAGTACGGCGTAGGGCCACCAGAATCCCGGCATCAACGCGTCATTGTTTGTGGCTTACTGGATCTATGTGCTCTTGTTCAACGCTTTTGCCCCCTCTATGCCTTTTTGTTGCGAGCAAACAGATCCTGACACGCTCGATGTCGGAGATGCAGCAGTTCCTCATCATGAACGTTGGTGTAGCCCGTTCGACAGCGCCGGCGGCAGCTCGACACAGGTCCTCGCCCAGCTTTCAGCAGCAGCCGGCGGAGCAGCAGCACGAGCATGGGCATCCGTACATGCACCTGCACCAGCACCAGCAGCACCAGCAGCACCAGCAAATCCAACAGCACCAGGAGCACCATGGTCGCGATTCGACGAGCACAGGGATGGACGCTCAGCACCGGCATCTGCCGCAGCTGGCGACGCCTAACTTTGACGTGGCCGAGCCCCTGCTTGGCCTCTCGTTGCCCAAGAATACGCAGACCAGTGCGACGACCCGTGCCGACGCCGGCGCCCAGTCGGCCGGAGCGCCGGCGCCTGCCAGCCTTGCGACCGGAAGCTTCGAGACCGACGGCAGCATCGGCGGCGACACCGTTAACGGAGGCGATAGCAGCGAGACCAACGGCGCACCGATGGACTGGCGCCGAGCCGGCGAGGCGGTGCGGCAGATTCTGCAGCAGCAGCCGAACGTCCCGTTTACAAGCCATGCGGGGCTCAAGGTGGGTCCCTCTGAGAATCGCGGGATCGTGAAACGACGAGCGTAGATGCGACATGCCGAATTGACGAACTGTCTGGTTAACTGACTGATTGATGCACCGCCGCCTAACAATTGGATCGGGGTTCTTCTCTCTGGGTCTCGTCCTCAGACATCTTCTGCGCTGCAGGTCGATAGCAGCCCGGACGCCAAGGCGACAACCAGGCGATCGACCATCTCCTCGATCCCCCCGGCTGGCTCCATGCTCGATCGAGCCCACGCCACGATGGCATCCCGCTGGGACGGCACGCCGTTGGACTATTCGTCGCCGGAACTCTTCAACCTGAGGGTCCATTCCGGCCTCCACGTCAATTCGGCCACATCGGTACCTGCAACCTACGGATTTCCGAGCAGCACGTGCAGTGGTCTCGGCTCTTACCTCCAGCCGGCATCGCTCTCCCAGCACCAGCAGCCGCAGCATCAACAGCACCACCAGAGCCAGCAGCACGGTGCGACGCCCGATTTGCACGCCACCAAGGCGTCCGCCAGGCCGCACTTTAACGCTGCTACGTCGCTGGGGCAGCACCTGTTTGGCGTACCGCGGGACGAAGGACACCGCCATTCCGAGCTTGGACGAAACGGCGGCGCCGATGCAGGCGGCGGCAGCGGCAGCAGCAGCGGCGCTGCGTCTGTCAGCTCGCACACTGCTACCGCGTCGACGCTGGCCAACTATGCGCAGCTCTCGTGGCCTGTCGTCGACGCTTACGGCGACCACGCATCGCGAGAAGCCGGCGACGGCGACGGCGGCGGCGAAGCCTTGCTACAACGGGAAGCCATGACCCCTCACTTGGAGCAGCAGGTTCACGGCGAGTGCACAAACGTCGGGAGCAACGGCACCTGCCGACTCGAAGCAGCCTCGATCGGTAACAGCCACAGCCAGAACGGTGCAGCGCTAGCGGTGCTGGCGACCGGGAACGAGGCAATCTCCCACGACGAGGCCAATCCGGCCCCCATCGTCGAGGTCAAAGCGTCCAAGCGCGGCAGAGCATCAACTGCAAAGACGTCTTCGCAGGCCCGTAAACGTGTCAAGCGCACCGAAACGCTCGCCGGTAACGGTACCGCCAAGGTATCGGCGTCGGCTGCGCACAGCGATGGCGCTGTGGAGGGTTCTGGCACACCGCAGGGCCGCCAAGCGGTGCAGCGCCGGGATTCCCATCACTCGCAGCGCCACCAGCAGCTGCAGCAGGAGGCGCCAAAGCAGGAGACGGCGGTGGACAGCAGCAGCACCGATCCAGAGATGATCGGCACCTATTGAGCGGCGCATGGAGCTCCTCGATGCCTGCCTCCAATTTGCCTTTCGATGCGATCCGGAACGTTCCGATACGATACGATCCGTAACCCGACCTACGTTTCACGAATCAGCGATGCCCTTTTTTCCATCAACGTCAACCTTTTTCCATCCCGTGGAAGCTGTCCGAGTATTGTTCCACCCGCCTCTAGTTTTCTTCGTCTCTTGTCGATCCTGTTGAGCGTCGGCGCGTTTTGATCGATGGTGCTACTGTTGCAATTCATGATTGGGATATTCATGTTCCCGTGTTACGAGAAGGATCGAGTAGCTGAGGCGATGTGGCTAAGCTGATTGGTGCTGGGCCTAGAGTAAAGGGGAAAAGCTGCCGGAAGCTAGGGCGTGGTTGCGAGTCAGAGTGGTATACGGTTTGTCGTGGGGTGGATGTGGTTTAGTGTGGGTGCGGATGGATGGGTGACTCTTGCCTCGCGGGGAGCCCGAGGCGACGTCTGTTGACGCGTCCCTAGATCAGAAGCGAGCTTGGGTAGGGACGGTCCGAGTTGACGGAGCTTTTGGGCGACGCCGGAGGCTTTTTCTTGGGTTTTTCAAATCTCGGTTGGGCTTGACGGTCGGTGGCTTTGCTGGCGCGCGTTCGGAGGCTTTTCTTTGAACCCTCGTTTTGGATGTTTTGTTTTTGTTTGGCTGGCACTTTAAGTTATAGCCAGGAGGGTTAAGCTACAGTCGGGTGCCTCTTGTCTCGGCGCCTTTTCTCTTGTCTACTGTATTTTGACTTTGCTAGACTTGATTTAGAGTTTGTACTTTGAACGAGTACTTATGTAGTGTGGTGTCCTTGCTGCAACGTGCCAAGCCAAGCGTCCTCGGTATGAGGCTTTGGGGTAACTATGCCGAACGACCCAAAAGGCTCCGAGGCAGTCGGTGGCCTCACCAGCCTCCCTCTGCTGGAGGCGACCGCTGACGGCCGAGCACGCCGCTTCCTTTTGTCGTAATCCGCCATCACCATTCCCCCAGGCCTCTACCGCTTCGCTGTATTTTCTTTCTTCTCTCTACTCTCTCGCACCTTTTTTCTTTCAACGACATACCCGCAGCGGACGTCCAGACTCGCTTCCTTCTTCAGGAGTCCACCCTTTTAAAACCCCGGCTGTCACTGCTCCGATCGCCTTCGCCCCCTGATCCTCCACCAGCCTCTCCGAACGTACTTCGCAACGGGATCGAACAGCCCTCTATTGTCGGCATCTATACCACCTGCTCTGCCGCGACAGTCGACCTTTAGTTGCACCCACCGCATCCGCACGAGTCGCTGCCTCTACATCGGTCAGCCTCGCCCCACACCGCCCTCAGCCGCCTCGAGCCCCTCCATCGACCGCTGCGCGACCCCGGTCCGGGCTCCTCTAATACTCCGCAGCCTGCTGCACGCCTAATCCCAATCCCGGCGCTCCGCTCGAGCCTGCTGCCTACAGCCATGTCACACGACCACAGCTCCATGTCCGGCATGTCTGGAATGGACATGGACTCGACGTCAGCGGAATGTGGCATGAACATGCTCGGCAACTGGGACACGATCAACGTCTGCGTGCTCACGTCGTCGTGGCACATCCGCACGTCGGCGCAATTTGTCGGCACGTGCGTCGGCGTCTTCCTCATCGTCTTCCTCATCGAGACGGTGCGACGGTGGGGCCGCGAGTACGACCGGTATATCTTTGAGCAGGCCGAAAAGAGGAAGCGCGAGAGGCGGAGGATGCGCAAGCTCGTCGACCAGGCGTTGGTCGAAGAGACGACGAGCGGCGAGCAGCGACCGCCGGTGGCAGAACGCATTGACCGCGTGTTTTTCGGGCTGCCGAAAAGCCAAACGGGTCGGGCGAACCGGCTGGGCCCGGCCAAGTTCAGGCCAACGACGATGCAGCAGGCTGTCCGGTCGCTTATCTATGGGATCCAATTCACTGGCGCTGTGAGTAGCTCCCCCTCCTTTTTTTCCTCTGTTTCGTTTTCCTTTTCCCTGGGGACCCCGATGTTGGACTGTTGCCAAGTTTGTGGGCGGTCGATGGTGCTGACGCCAGAGCTCGCCTCTCGAACTCACCCACGGTGTTTGACTGTTTTTGTCCCGCAGTACCTCGTCATGCTGATGGCGATGACTTACAACGGCTACATCCTGATTGCAATTGTGCTGGGAGGCATGTTTGGCCACTTTTTCTCGACGTGGGACACTGTTGGTGGGATGGCGAGTGACGAGGAGCTCGACCACAACTACACGTCCGGCGGCCGCAGCACCAGGATGGACGAGGCGAACGGTGGCCGGACGGCGGAGCGGGGCGCCAAGGGCGGCGAGGTGAACGACGACATTAGCATCGAGGAGTCGAGCGAAGGCGAGGTCCGAAGTGCGGGAAGGAGGGCGGTCGAGTACAGCTCTCAGGCGCAGGGCCACGCGTACGGGAGCGGAGCGTGCTGCGGTTGAATCCAACGGCCGCGATTGGCGTCGGCTGCGTTGATGTTTGTACGAATCACGAGGGCGACGACGATGGTGATGATAATGACGACGATGTGGGTTGAATGAAGCTCAATCGAAGATGATGCTGCGATTTGGTGGGGTGTGAGGGTGATTGCGACGGATGAAAGGACGACTACTTGAACCATTGAAGCCGAGACGCAGCGTGGAATGGTGTCAAGACGGAACGGTGGTGGGTGTGTGGGGGCGGGTGCTGCTCGAGTTGAACTTGGCTAGTGTCGAGACGTTGTAAACCAGCCACCGCGGGCCGAAAACTGGAAAAGAAAAAGAAAAAAAGAAAAAAAAATAAAAAATAAAAATAAAAATAAAATAACACGCACCACGCCAAAATGAAACGGGCCAAGCCGAGTTGAGTGGGCAGAGGCCAACGTGCGCGACGGAGTCATCTACGGCCCAAGCGCGCCGATGCAAGCTGTGAGCATGTTGGTTGCGGGGGGGGATTGTGTTGTGCTTAGAAGGCGTGGCTTTAGGGCGTGGCTTTAGGGCGTGGCTTTAGGGCGTGTGTTGGGTGGGTTGGCATGGCTGGCTGCGGATGCGTTGGACTTTGTGTGGCTGCTGCTGGCTTGTGCTCCAGCCACCATTCACTCGCCTGCCCATTGTTTCTCGCCGGTCGCCCTCTTCCTTCACACTTGCTATCCCACTACCCTGCCACCACCGTACGCCTCTCTACAAACACTCATCACCCACCCACGCCCGACGCCACACTCTGCTCGCTCGCTCCAGCCCATATCCGATCCGCTTTGGCACTCGTCTCTGCCTCCCCTTTTTTTCCCTCTTTCCCTTTTTCCTCCTCCTCCTCCTCGCTCCCCTCCGCCCTTCCCTTCACCCTCCCCTACCGCCCCGATCCTGTTCCGATTCTTCTAGAATCACACCCCCCTCCTCGAAGCCCACGCTAACCCGAATCGCTTGCACCGCCCTTCGAGGTAGGCCACCTCTTTCCGCTTCTCCACGATGGACTCGCTCGCCGCGCAAAACGAGTCGCAGTCGACCACCGACGCCCCAGCCAGCGCTCACGCCCAGGATCGCGACGCCTCCGCTTCCCCGACAGCTCAGCCAGAGACGACGACTGCCCAGACGCAGCCGCAACAGCAGCCTCTGGCGTCTACATCGAATCTAGCTACCACCGACGCCCTCGCCGACGATGTACAAGCTCTCGACATCGCTGAGCAGCCATCGCAACCTGCCATCGACAGCCACAGCCACGATGCAGCAAAGCAACCCCACGCTAACACGACGGAGCCTCCAGCACAACTAGAACCCACCTCGAACGACCAAGTCCCGATAGAGCCGTCCGACGCCGACGCCGACGTCGCAACTCCCGAAGCGGCAACGGTGCCAGACCCCGATGCCAAGCCCACCGCACACGAGAAGCAGACAGACGACGCCAATGCTGAGCCGACAGTATCGGCAACGCCCCCAGGCGCCGAGGCGGACGGCAACTCTCAAGACGCGCCTCAGACGCAGGCACAGGCGCAAGAGACAGCTCCGATAGAAACCGCGACGGCTGCAGAGGCCTCGGATGCCGACAAGCGCTCGTCGATTATCGCAGCAGAGCAGGCGGATGAAGCGGTGCAGCCTGCCGCAGTCGAGACCGCGGAAGCGGCGGCAGACGCTGGGGCTACCCAGACGGCCACCAAAACCGGCGCTGAGGGAGCGCAGCAGCAGCCCCCGGGACCTGTCGACACGCAAGAAAAGGGCCAAGTCGCTGCTCCGGACCTTTGCAACGAACCGGTCATCACCAGTACCCCTGACCACATCAGCAAGACGACCGCCTCGCAGGACGCCTCCGCCGGCATCCTTCCGTCCCCGCCTGCCAAAGCTACAGCGCCCTTATCCGCGGCGTCACAGGGCCGAGCCGCCCTTGCCGACCCCGCGAGCGTAGCCGCCGTGGCTCAGGCCTTTGGACGCGGTGCTTCGGGCGTCTCGAGCACCGACAACAGTCGGCCCAGCAGCCGCTCCGGCGTGGCCCTCAACCAGAAGAGCCTCCCCAACTTTGCTGGCGAGGCCGCTCCGGGCGCCAAGGCCGAGGCCAGCGCACCGGCCTCGGGCTTTTCCGGTGCGGCGGCTGCGGAGCAGGGCAAGGCCGACGACGGCCGCCCCAGCGAGTCGGCGGGCCTGCTGTCGCCCAACCCGATGGCGACCGCAGGAGGTGCCTACGCCGGCGAGAGACGCGCAAGCTCCAGCTCCAGTTCTAGCGCCGGCGGCCGCCTCAGGATCGGCAAGGGCCCGCCGCCAAGCACCCAGCCGAGCGAGGAGCTTCCGTTCGACTTCAACCGTTTCCTCGAGCAGATGAAGCACCGGAGCGCTACGCCCGTCGGCGAGTACGTCCGCAGCTTCATCAAGGGCTTTGCCAAAAAGCCCTACCGCACCGCCGACCAGGTCAAGCTCATCTTTGACTTCCTTGCCTTCATCTCGGAGCGGATGAAGGAGTGCGAGGTGTGGGCGACGCTCACCAACGCCGAGTTCGACAATGCCAAGGAGGCCATGGAGAAGCTCATCATGAACCGCCTCTATCCTCACACCTTCACGCCAGCGGTGCAAAAGGAGGGCAGGTGGAATGTGCAGACCGACGACCTCGAGCGCGATCGGATCCTCAAGCAGAGGATCAAGCTCTTCGGCTGGCTCAAGGAGGAGCACCTTGACGTTCCCGTCGGCGACCACTCGAGGGGTTTCATCGAGTTTTCGATCCAGGAGCTGCTCAAAATCAACCACTACAAGGCACCCCGCGACAAGCTCATCTGCATCCTCAACTGCTGCAAAGTCATCTTCGGCATGATCCGCCACCTCTCGACCGAGGAGAATGCCGACACCTTCATCCCGGTCCTCATCTTTGTCGTGCTCAAGGCGAACCCGGACCACCTGATCTCCAATGTCGAGTGAGTCGAATGCGCTCGAGAAGCTGGCATCGGGCGGATTTCGATCGCGGGCGCTGTGCTGACTCACATCTCTGTTGTTTTCGACCACGATTTGCTTGCCGCCTATGCAGATACATCAGCCGCTTCCGCAATCCCGAGAGGCTGTCGAGCGAGTCGGGCTACTACCTGTCGAGCCTCATGGGCGCCATCGCTTTTATCGAGACGATGGACTACACGTCGCTCTCCAACATCACGCAGGAGGAGTTTGAGAGGTGAGCTTTGCACGTTGCACAAAGCTTTTCGGCGTGGTCGGAGAGAGAGATAGAGAGAGACAGCTGACCGCTGAGACCAATTCGCCGCCTTGTCCACCATCGCAACCCCTTTGCATCGTTTAGGAACGTCGAGCAAGCCGTCCAGACGATCCCCGAGCCCGAGTCGCCGCTGATCCGAAGCGGGCAGGCCGAGACGTCTCCGCGCCAGCCCAGTACCACGCTCTCGGCGCCGTCGCACAACCGCACGCCGAGCTCGACGAGCGTCACGGCGCCCAATGTGCCGGGCGAGGAGTCGGCCAAGGCGCTGCCTCTGACGCCGATGGCCGCCTCGCTGGCCGACGATACGCGGGCCTTTTTCCAGCGGACCGGCGAGGCAGCGAGGGCGGGCCTGGGTCGACCAATGGGGGCCCTGGGCAGGCTCATCAACGAGGGCATCGAGGGCATCCGGACGCCCAGCGGCGCCGAGAGCGGATCGTCGACGGGACGGACGTCTTCGCCCAACCCGGCGGCCGGAGAGACGGCGATCCAGGGCATAACGGCGTCGTCGTCGCGATCGAGGCTATTTGCCGGCCTCTTTGGTCCGGCCGAACCGGAGCCGCAGCCGCAACAGCAGCAGCCGCCACGCTCGCCGCTGGTTGGTGCGGGTAGAACCCAACGACGCCCGCTTTCGATGGACGAGGAGCCGCAGACGCCATCGACAGACGAACTGGCGCAGGGTGGATTCCTGCCTTACAACATGGGGCAGCCGGGTGCGGCGCCCAATGCGCCGCCGCGGCTGCGACCGCAGATGCCGACGCGCGGCTACTCGATCGACGACCACGACGACTACGATTCGGTCGGACGTCGCAACCTGCTCGCGGGGCGCGGTGTGGGACGTCGGGGCAGCGACGACGAGGATTTGGCCATTGCCGAGGAAGACGACGAAGACGATCCGGACACGCCCAACGTGGACGCCATGGAGCGGATGCGGCGGCGTCGGCAGATGCAGCACACGTTTGGCAGCGGTGACGGCTTCCTGCCGCCGTTTTTGGCCGAGGCGCAGGCGCAGGCGAACGCGCAGCAGCGGACGCCGTCGCGAACGAGCGGTGCGGGGTTGGGGGTTGAGGAGCGAAGGTTGACGAGGGGTCCCATGGACGATACGCAGCGGGCACTGCAGCAGTCATGGGAGGAGCACCAGAGGATGCAGGATGACGAGGCGCAAGAGGAGGCGCAGCAGAGTGCGGGTGTCGAGACGCTCAAGAGCATCTTTCCCGGCATGGATACGGGCGTGATCCGGCTGGTGCTGCAGGGATGCGAAGGCGACGTCGAGGTGGCGATTGATCGGCTGTTGGAGATGCAGTGAGCGGTCAGACGGATGGCATCGACAGGGCGCCCGGGAAGCCGAAAGCGCGGCGTGTGGCGGTGTGTCGAAGTTTGGCGCTTGATGTGGACACGTTTTCCTACGCTTACGTATTCGAGGGAGGGGAGGGGTTGAATGATCAAGTCGGTTGAAAGCTGTCGGTGGTTGGGTTGAATGATCAAGTCGGTTGAAAGCTGTCGGTGGTTGGGT
>JALNIF010002292.1:0-22278 GCA_026284005.1 Thecaphora frezii | reverse complement strand
GTGTTAGGGTCCGTGCCAGGGGTCCGTACTAGGACAGAGTTAGGGTAGATTGTTAGTCGATAGATGAGAGAGACTTGTCCAAGCCAGGCCAAGTTGCTCCCTGCCATCGCAGTAGTACAAGTAGTTAGTACAAGTTGGTGGAGGTGTAAGGTGAGCAGGGCATACGTACTGGGTCTGATAGCAGTAGGCAGAGACAGATGAAGGAACCAGCCCGTAGGATAGGGACCATGGGTGGGAGGACCTGGTGGGACAATAGTCCATGAACAGCTAGCATAGATAGACAATGGGGCCAAGCTTATGAGGCTGGCCCCAGGCATGTATATATATAGCCTGCCCCAGTGTACAGACTGGATGGCCCCTCATCCAGTCCAGTCAATCCAACACCCTACATCTGCTTGCCACATCAACATTGTCTGTGGAGAGCACAGGGCCTGTGACTACAACACCTAGCAACACCCAGCCAATACTCTGCCACCCCCTTATTACCTACATTCACTTGTTCATGGGTTTGGCAACAGCGCTCACCAATTCCACCCACAGCCAACACCACCCACTACCAGTCTTGCATGAGCCTCTGGCTTGAGTGCTGAGGCAGAGAGGCCTTGCACTCCAGGAGCAACTTATCCCCACTAGAATAAGTCTCTCTGACTTCCTTGGGTTGATTGCCCTCGGAGCCAAGGCCTCCTATAATAGACGGTTCTTTGCTAGGACTAGGTTGCTGGGCCCGATCACCTCTGTTCCCCACACCCTTCGCTCGCGTTGGAGCGCCCTTTGTTCCATTAGCTGATGGGCATGGACATTCATGGCTGTGTGGACCTCTTCGAATCTTCAAATCTTTGAGCCTGCACTAGCCTTAGTTTGACCGTGTTGTGGGCTTGTGCCTGAGGCATGGGTGTCACCCAAACATCAGGTAAAACAGAGTATGGCCGGTAGAGTGGGATGCCCCAGCTTGGCACATGAGCAAAGCATGGCCAAGAATATGTGGTTGTTCCCAATACCACAGTACTTCCCAGGTGTCAGAGCATGCGCAACAGCGTGCCATTCAAATGTTCCTTTCGGTTGTTCATCTGAGGATGGTAGGGCAATGCGAAGATCAGACAGATCATGACCTCACATGCCCATTGGCAAAAATCCAGCAAGGTGAACGCTGCACTGTTGTTGCATAAGAGGCTGCTTGGTTTCCCATATCTGTTTATGATCTGTTCACACGTGGCAATGACTGTTGAGGTGTCTTCTGCGTTGACAGCTGAAACCTTGGCCTGTCCCATCCTGTA
Source organism: Thecaphora frezii (assembly GCA_026284005.1). Classification (NCBI taxonomy): domain Eukaryota; kingdom Fungi; phylum Basidiomycota; class Ustilaginomycetes; order Urocystidales; family Glomosporiaceae; genus Thecaphora; species Thecaphora frezii. The sequence goes on along the minus strand of JALNIF010002292.1, from coordinate 21,004 downwards.
GTCCACAGCCGTAAATGTCTTTTCCATGTGGGGTAGTGGATGTAGGAACTGCACCGAGTCTTGAGGTGCTACATGAATCTGACAGTTGATGCATGCATGACAATAGGCTTCACACATTTCCCAAATCATCAGGAACACATACCTGTCTTGGATGCCTTGTTTGAGGAATTGGCCCTTGTGCTGATTGATGTTGGGACACCATGCTTCTGCCAAAGTGAACTCTTGTTCATTCTCCTTGTAATTGTCTAGTTCTGGGAATTGCTTGTGCCATCCATCCTCTTTGAGCCAGTCCCGTTCTGCTGCCATGTCTCCTGTAACAGTCGGCCACAAGGCAATGGCCTTCACTTTCCGGGGTAGCAGGGTGACCTTTTCCCCATCAATCAGGTCCCCAAGTACCTCTGCTTTTATTATGGCAAACATACATTTGTTGAAGGCCAATACAAACCTGGCATCCTCAAACGCCTGGCATACCTGGAGGATGTGTTGGAAATGCGATGTCAGGTTCAGTGAATAGACGGTCACATCATCCAAGTAGCAGAAACAGTAGTCAGATTCTTCCAGGGCTTTTCTACTACTCAGTGTCTCAACTATGGCATCAACCACCTGTTGAAAGGTAGCTGGCATGTTGTATAAGCCCATTGGCATAGCATGCCACTCATAGAGTCATCCATCACAACTGAATGCTGTTAGGGCCTTGTCCTGCTGTAACGGTGGTGCTCCGTTCCAGGGCAGGAACCGGTTATGGAGAGGCTGTAGCGTGTTCCCATCAGCTGGAAACCCATTACGGCAGGTCTGGAACAGGTTCCCATAGTACTGAGGGATGGACGTCGTTATCGGCACTCACGCCAGAGGCTTGAGCGACTAGTGGTGGCAGGCGGTTCTGTCGGTGGTGTACAAGTGCCAGAGAATAAGGTAGAGTATGGAGGAGTATTTGGCAGAGGGCGGCTGGGATTGCTAGTACTATGGTACAGAGGTGTCCTGGCACGTTCCCAGCTGGGAGCAGGCCATGCCTGATTTGGGATGCATTCCCAATCCGAACTTCTTTGGTCCACCTATGCCACAGCTTCCTCCCACAATCCTCCATCCCCAGGCAGACCCTGGTAGGCCCTAGCCATGCCTCCCATAATCATGCGCTCTCTTCTTCCCACTTTGGTGCAGGGCTCTATTCTCATTGTTGGTTTCGGGACCCAGGGTTTCCTCTGCAGACCCTGAGGTTGGCAACGGTTCCTCCACTGGGGGTTCTTCGGGCAACGATGGTAACAGGAATCGCTCAGTCTCTAACTCTTGCAGCACAACAACTCAAGAAACTAATGCAATCTGCCAGACATCGACAAGACAAGGAGGGGACACCATAGCACAGTGACAGGCCTGCCAATACTGAGAAGCCAATTGCGACAACCATGCAAATTATCTCCACAAATACCATGCCAAGGCCACACCAAGATGGCTCCTGGCCAAGTGGTAGTCCAGTGGGCATGGACTAGTTGGTGCCAGAGCCAAGGGGCCTATGTGGCAGAGGCAGCATTGGAACATTCCAATGCCTTGTAGGAGAGCAGAGGAAGGCCTACTGCTTCTTGGATCTCTTGTCAATTGTATTAAGTATTACCTAGGGTACTTGGTGCACCTCAACAATTCCATACCTTCCTCTACTGAGCCTCTCCTGAAGCCCAATGACTACCAGCCCACCATTTGCCACTGCAAGCGGTATGAAAAACCTGTCAGGTTTAACATTAGGTCTTTGAATCTGTCCTTCTACCTGGCCTTTAAGATGTGCACTTTCAATTTGTATTGAGCCATCAAAATGTTTTGTAGCATAAAAGTTTTTAAAAAATATATATAATTAGATAATTTCCAGGGTCCGGTCCAGGGTTGGGTTGGGTTCAGCTCCAACTTTTTGTAACCCGGCGGTTTGCAACCCAACCCGCCCCAACCCAACCCATACCTAACTCTGGTTGTGGGCGTCGCTGATCTTTCCACTGCCATCCGAATTCGGATCCGAGATCACGTGATGTCATGTCGGAAGAAGGGAAATTTGGATTCAAGATCTGTTGCAATGGCGTATTCGCGCGCGGCTTGGTCGCCACCTTCCAACAATCCGCCACTCCATACGTGCAGCCCTGCCGCTTCCTTCCGATCCTTGTACTGTTTCCGATCAACCTTCGTCACAATTACCGACCGACCCATCCTGATTAAAGGCGTCACTTTCGATGCACTGCCTCCTGCGAACCAGCGGCCAACGCGTGTTGGTTAAGCAGCCCGCCCTCGCCGCTCCAACGGCGAGCTTCTCCACGTCCGCCTGGCGTTCCTCGGCCCTTGACGATCTTAGTAGCTCCATCGAGAAGCTTGCCGCGAACTCGCAAACCTCGATCGCGACTTCCTCCTCTTCAACTTCTAGACCCGCTCCTGGCGCCGTTCACACGCCTCGCGCCCCTTCGTCGGCCCCAATCGGCAAGGACCGGCAGACCGTCAGCGGGAGAGCCTTCCTCAACGGCCACGTAAGTCATCCTTCCGCACTCAATTCCATTTGCCGTCCCCTTTCTGGAACAAGGAACACGACTGTATCCCTGAACCCGACTGACACTATTGTCTTGCGCGATTTCCGCTGCTGTCTCACAGTACTACAACCCGCAAACGCTCTCGTACCGTAGCATCACAGAGAAGCCCCCGCAGGTAGCCCGCCCGCTATTGGGACCTCCGAACAAGGAGGCTAGGGCTAACGATCTGCTGCACCTCAACAACCTTAAGCCCGGCAAGCCTTCGCTCCACGACGACTCTTACAAGAACGGGGCTATTCTTTCCAACTATATTTCGGAGATGGGCAAAATCATGCCGAGGAACGCCACGGGCCTCACACGAAAGAGCCAGAGGAACATTGGAAAGGCTATCCGACGGGCGAGGGCTATGGGCATCTTGCCAGTCATGAGCAGAGGAGGGCCCAAGTCCAGCGGCGCCGGTTGGAAGTAGCTCAACGTTCGTACCCTGCAGCAATATTAGCCCGATCCGGTCAACCCTGTCGCTTTCATCCCATCGTTGCATGCACATTGTCACGAGCTCAATACAGCTGAATTCTGGATCAGTCCGCAGCCACCCAGGGGTCCGATTTAGTTAGCCGAACAGCTCGGAAGCCCTTCCTTGGATTGACCGCAGTGCCTCTTCGTCTCCAATGTCTGGAAGGAGGTGAAAAATGCTTTTAAGCAGGGCAATCCTCTGTCGCTCGTCCTGCAACTGGATCACTTCTTGCGGTCGTTCGAAGTCGGCACCGCCTGGCTTCCGGGTAACCTTGTCGAAAAAGAGGATATCCTGAGCAATTTGGCTTGGATGGTAAGGATACAGAGCATCGTACAGACCCTCTTCCTTGCACCTCTTCTTTGCCTCGTCATCGCCACCCGGAAGCTGCTGAATGGTGAACCGGACTACCATCAGGGTTTTTGTGAAAATAGACTTGGAGTTGGTCGAGGTGAAGAAGTTCATCGCCTAATCTCGCAGGTGCGAGCACAAATGCCGCCAAGCTTTAGTTGGAGCTTCGTATTGGGTGGCGGCTCGGAGAAGGCATCTTCTGACTTACTTGATAATCGGAGGCAAATGACTCTTGAGTGGAGAAGCTGTAGTTGTCCATCCACTCGACATCGGGATGGTCTTGCGTCTGAAACATCCAGACGTACTGGGATCGTGAGGCATCGCGCAGCGTGCTGTCGCCGCCGCCGCCGCCGTCGCTGCCAGGGTCGGACTGAAACGAGGATGTCGGCATCAGTGCCTTGATTACACGCTGCAACGAGCCTCCGCGTCCGCGCTCGCAATGGCCCTGACGTAGCAGCATTGGCCGCATCAATCCTTTGGAGCCGAATCCCACGTCGACGAGATAGAGCGCCTTGCTGGAAACATCCCCGGTGTGGGGCGGCAGGAGCACAAAGATGACCATGTGGGTCGGTCCTGTCCAGGTAGGCGCAGTAGGGGACGAGAACGGGGACGAGGCAGGGGCGGGTGGCTCGCACACCCTACCACTGGCCGAGTACGCTTTGTAGCCGAGTGCACGGAGGACATTGAGGAGGAGAAGATTCTGCTGCATGCAGTAACCGCCCTTCTTGTGAGGCACAAAACGATCAAAGACGGCTTGTGGATCGATAACAACCGAGTGGGATGGCTCGTAGTGGAGCGAGGTGTTTTCAAAGGGGAAGGTGGTGAGATGGTGGGCCATGATGAGGGAGAGGGTAGACAGTGTGGCTTCTGGCAGAGGCGTCTGGTCCTGGTCGACAAATCTCGGGAAGGAGATGGTGGATAGGTAGTGCCGCAGCTGCGCAGGGGTATACAGCGATGGAACGGCTTGCAAAGCCATTGCGCGAAACGGCAGAACGCTTGACTGGGCCTAAAGGAGGGAGGGAAGGATGGTGGACGGTCGACTCGCGGCGCGCAACCAAGCACAAGGTAAAGCCTGGCTCGACTCTCGAGCACAAGGTAAAGCCTGGCTCAACTCTCGAAAGCTCGAGCCCAGCTGGGCGGTCGAGCGAGGCCCGAGGCAGTCGAAGCGGGCCAAGGACCCAAGGCCAGCCAAATTGCGGATGAGTACTGACTGCACTTGTGACCCATACCTCAGCCAACCGGCAAGAGGCCTCTGCGTGCTCCGCCATCAATAAGAAAACAATAAGAATCGTAATCGTAATGCATCAGCACACACAGTGTCGAATCCAACCGATGCAGGCCTCACGCCAGCTAGTGATTATATTACGATTCACACTCTTGGTGTATTGTTTGCTCCAACGATGCCATAGTTAGAAGCCTCTCTGCACAACCCTCCTTCTTGCACTTGACCATTGCATCGGTGTTTGCATGGATGAACAAAAAGATGCGGGCTTCTCCATTCATCTTACTAGAGGAATATACGAATCTATCAGGTCCGGAGTAGTTAAACCGAGTAGTGGGTGCAGGGCTAATGACTTTGCGAAAAAAAATAATAATAATTCAAAATCTCGGCTGAATCGAGCCACTTGTATCCACACACATAGTTATTACTACTGTAAAGAGGGTATCGAATGCGGCACAGAGTGTATCGAATGCGGCACAGAGTGTATCGAATGCGGCACAGAGTGTAGCATGGAAATTACTCTCCCGTTGGTCGGTGGTGGGAACGGGGCTTTCATTTCCGCTTTGACTTTTGGCTGCGGGGTGTGGGCGTAGCTCTAGCTTCAGCTTTGGCCCCGTGCTTCTTCACTCGCCGACCTGCGACTTGCACCTTGCGCCTGACTTAGGGTCGCAGGATCCACCTACTTTTCCAGTCACCCTAACCCTTCCGTTGCCTCCTACACCTGTCCGATACCCCTACTGTCCTTGCCCTGACTGGCTTGTTGCTTGTTTAAGCTATCAATCTTCTCCACTCGACAGTCCGCGGTCGGGTTGGCGCGCGCCCACCGCGCAGCGCAACTTTGGCGCGTGAGGCGTAGCCGCTCCGGCGCTGCCGACAAACGCGCCGACCAATCGGTCGAGTCACAGGCGGCCTTGCCGACGATCACGACGACCATGAGCCTGACTACGCCGCCTTGCGACCTGGTCTCGGGCGGCGCTCCGGCGCCATCGCTGCCCAAGGCATCCCCTCTGGCCGCACTGGCGGATGGCGAGACGCCCGCCAAGCGCGGCTCCAACCTCGCCTGCTTAAAGTGCCGCGCCATCAAGGTACGATGCTCGCGAGCCCAACCCACCGACCTTCGCTGCAAGCGCTGCAACCGGCTCGACCTCTCTTGCGAATACAAGGAGCACCACCGCGGACGTAAACCCAAAAAGCGTCCGCGCATCGGCCCGGCCGAAGACGAGCAACAGGCTCAGCAGCAGCAGCAAAAGCAAGAACCCCAAAAAAGCGATTCGCATCGAGTCCACGCTAATCTCGCACAGGCTCCAAACCAAGCTGGAGCAGCAGCCGGCCGTCAGTGCAAAGGTCGCCACACTACCTCCCAGCAGCCGGAATCGCCCAGCCAGTCGCTCGCCACCACACCCCATCCTGGTGAACAATGTTCGGACGATGCGCTCGATGACGAAACACGAGGCAGTTCTCAACACCAGCGGGTCCCACGTCCGGGCCGCCACATCCACGGCCAATTCATAGGGCCGTACTTTGAAGCCATCCTCAACCCAGAAACCACAAGCGCAAAGCACAGGGGCGTCGGCCAGAGCTCGCCCGCACCAACAGATGCCTCGCCCAATCCCAACTTCACGCAACACTCCTATGCCTCGACACACCAAGGCTTGCACCGGGACACACAACAAGGCACCAGCGATACTTCCACGAGCTCTCATGTACCATTAAATCCCTATCGAAACGGTCCAGCAGCCGCTCACGCTACCCCGCTCGCATCCGACAGCGATCAAGACGCAATCGGACAGCGGGTCATCACCCTACAAGAGGCCGAGGAGCTCTTCACCTACTACTTTGCAGAGCTAAATCCCCCCCTCGCTTTGCTCGACCCCCAACTGCATACCGTCCAGTATTGTCGGCGCCATCGATCGCTCCTCTTTTCGGCCATCGTTGCCGCATCAAGCAAGTTCTGTCGTCCGGATATCCATCCGCAATGCCAAAGGATAAGCAAGTCGGCATTGGCACAGGCAGCCGCCGAAGAAACCTGCTCCCTTGACCACATCCAAGCCTTGATTTTGGTCATCACTTGGAAGGATCCCGCAGACCGGGCAATCGATCGCAAGCTTCGCCGCGCCATCGGCTATGCGTACGAGCTGGGCCTCGTCTTAAGCTTCGATGAGTTCAGAGACGAAACAGAGGGCAGGAATGACGACGAAAAGAGCACCGTAACGGCTCCAGCAACCAGCCAAACAGGCACGTGTCCTACACCTGAGACCGTCGGATCGGCTACGTCCATTCTTGGGCGCCGTGAACAGAGGGACCGTCAGCGTACCTGGATCATGCTGTGCCTTGTTCAGGCAGTCCTCCACAAGGGCGACCGGTACCACCCGCCTTTACCGCGGCAGATTCCATTGCAACTGCACCCGGACGCTGTCACTTGGTACCATCGCGGCGGCGATTTGGCCCTCACAATCGACGCAAGGCTGGCGTGGTCCCTCGAGATGGTGGCCCTCACTATCGAAGTTGACGATCTCGTCGATTTGACCACCCAGAACCCCAACCCGACCAGCTTCGGCGTGCTTTTTGACACATTCTGGCAAAGAGCCCAGATGATTCGGAGGAGGTGGTTTAGGATTGAGGACGGACAGTGTAAGTGGTCGATGGCCTGCCGGCGTGGTATGCGGGCTACACGTGCTGAATATTCTTCTCTGCCAAAAACGACGCCCTGGCACCTCAGATCGTGCAAGATACCCTATGGATGAGTCCGCGGTCGCCGAGCTCCCTTATTTGGATGCCCATCGACAAATGTTCCTGAGCGAGCTGCATTGGCATTGGGCTTGCAAAGTTGCGGCCTTCAACGACAAGAACATGAGGGCCAATCGAAACACCAGTGCAGCCGCGGCAACATTTTTTGCGCAGCCAGCGGTTTGCTTTGCCAGAACGGCAGAACTGGCCCTCAAAACGCTGCAGCTCTTCGTTAGAAATATCGTCAACCCCGGGTATTTGCGCGTCGGCCACGACTACCTCGTTATCTGTGCAAGCCAGGCAGCCAAATGGCTCTTCCTCTACCGAAACTCTCTCGACGACATGACGTTGCAGTCGGCCTACGCGACCCTTCTGGAGATAGTGAGGGAATGTTCAAGGCCCCAGTATCTGCCCAACGGCGAGCCTACCAACATTGAGCGCGAGGCGCCTGGCTACCTGGTTCGCTATGTTGAAGCGCTTTTAAATGCAGGTCTAACCGACGCCGTGCAGGGGCTCTCAGCTCGGCGTCTGCGTGCACCTAGGCAGACGGGCGGGCATGAATTGCTCGCCCAGGGCGACGCGCAAGCCGAGCGGCGCAATTTCCAGGCTAGTACGACATCCATCCATCCTCCGCGCCTCCTTGGGCGGGAGCGGCTCGTCAGGCAGTCAGCGCACGAATCGGGTCACAATTACCGGACGCCGTCGCGGCAGGGTTTCAGCCCGCCACTTGTTTCCCTAGCGCCTGATCGCGCAACTCCGGTGATGCGTGCATCGTCGGAACGCTTTACAACGCCTGGTGCAAGGGCGGACGTCAGTGGAGGTCCGCGCATTCCTCCCGTATTTTCGACCAACAGCTCTCCTTCCGCGCCGGTGCCGTACGACCGAAACCATGGTCATTCGACGTCGCAGCTCCCTGCGTCGACTGGTAATGGAGAGCCAAGTGCCTTTGTTGCGTCACCTGTACCATCTTCGCCCTCTACCGCGTCGAGCCTCAACGCTGCAGCCACCCATCCCGCCTATTTTGCTCACCAAAGCTACCAGCCGTTGCATCATCCCGGGCAGCGACCATCCGCTAACAATCTGATCCGATCGTTTGAGAGTGTTGGCCCAAGCCCCGAAGTGGCACAGCAGATGCCGGCGTTCCCCCCTCCCCATCACACATCGCAGCTTGGATCGCAGCTTCCTATCGCCGCTTCTGCTGATCGACGCTTCGCTACAAATCTACTGGAACAGCCGCCATGCTTGCCACTTGCCTCGGACCCGGGCCAGAACTTTCCCGTGCCCATGCCGTCGAACGTGGCGCCGTTGCCCGCAGACTCGGGCAAAGCATCTCTAGGCAGCCTGGTGTCAAACCTCGGTGCCCAGGATCTAGATTACTGGGAAAACATTCTGGGATCTGATCTTTCCACTTTCAACTAGAAGTACGCATGTACGCATGCAACGGAAACAGCACGTGGGGGATTCATCAGGGGAGGCGCGGTTTGTCGAAAGCTAACGTCCATTTATACCCTCCGAGCTCTCTGCACGGAGGAGGCAGATCGAAGGTTTACAGTCAAATTGTCCCGGAGTGCATGGTAGAAGAAACTTTTGAACGTTGGGGGGAATCAAAGGTGCTTTACACCTCATCAGTTGCGTTTGCCTTCGGTGCTGTACGCCTGAGCTGAATCCCAGAATTGTGGCGAAGGGTGCGACGCAGCTAGTCGGTCTTCGGTCTCAACGTCGGGAACGCGCGAGGTAGGATTTGTGGCAGGTCGGTCTGTTGGCTGCTCGGAGGAGACAGGTCGATCGAAATTGACAGTGGGCATCCAGGACGAGCGCCTCTCTCTCTCTCGATCCCTGCTTGCAGAGGGTGTGTGCTCCGGAAGATCATCCACACTGTCAAACACCTCAGCCGACATGGGTTGCGCCAGGCGTCCCAGGGTAGAGACCGTATGGAGCGACGAGCCCCCAGATATGTCGCGCGGTCCGTTATCCGCCTCAAGGTTGGACGCTGTCGGCCTAGAGGCCGTCTGATCTTGCTTAGAATCTGGCGCAATCCAGAAAGCCTCCTCGCCGGCACTCTCTTCGGGGCGCTCCCTCAAAGGTTGTGCGCTTTGGCGATACCGATTTGTAGGCGCATAATGGGGCAAAAGTAAAGCTTGCTGAGTGGCGCCCGGAGGTAACGTGCCGGTTTCAGGATCATAGGTACCGCTGTCCTTGTTGCTAGAGGCTCTCTTAAGCGGGTGTAGTGCGGAGGGGTGGCCGGCGGCAGTAGCTGATGCGGCGGCTTGAGCTGTCGAATTAAGCGCTTGCTCAGCGGCACCTGAGCTACGTCGAGGTCGTTGCGGCCGGACAACCTCGAAACCTTTGGAGTTGTCCGCAGAGTCAGCAGCCGACTCAAGGGTTCCGACCGGGCCTTGCTCGACTGTCTTCTCTTGAGCTCCACTGAATACGAGGGTCAGGGCGCCTAGTGCGGAGCTCATCTTGCTGAGACCTCGCCAAGCTCCATGGCTCTTGGAGGGGCCACATTCAGCCTCGTCAAAGTCGTCGTCGTCATCGTCGTCGTCGCTACTCTCTTCTGAGTCATCGCCGCTACGCCGCTTCCAGAATCGCTTCTTGCTCCTCTGCGTTTCAGTAGCCGGTGGATAGCCGCCCGAAACATACTGCGCCGCGACGTGCGTACTGCTCAGGTCGTTGCGCAGGTCAGCAGAGAATGTTGCGGGCGCACCACGTTCATCCAAGCGTTCCGCGATCGCCGGATTCTGGTTGGAACCTCGCGGATCATGCGGAGACGGGCTGGCGTTTGCGCCAGTTATCCTTTGAAGCTCCTCTTGCGGATATCGTGAACCATGGCCAGATGGAGGTCTCGAAGAGGCAGAGGCTAATCCGCCTGAGACTGTGTGGTAGGGAGCTGAGTCGGTTGCCCGACCGCCACCGGTCCGAACAAAGCCAGCAGCTAGGGGTGGCGAGGCAGGACGGTCTGCTGCCGCGCTGTTTTCCCAAGATGGTGCGCTCGAGACGTTTGCGACATGGGGAGGCATCGCAGCCATGATGATGCCATCGTCGTGAGGATCTCCGCGAAGATAAGTGGAATATGGGCTGTTACTGTCGTTAAGATAGTTGGCTGCCGACTTTCGACCTTGCAGCTGACCATCCAGATACGAGGCGTACGAGGTCTGCCGCGAATGCATTGGCATCTTCGATGTTGATGACGCATGGGAGGAAGGCATCTGACCTTGCGAGCCTGGCGCGCCTTGAGAGCCCGGCCGAGCGGCGTTTGCCAGCATCAGCGTCTGTGTGTTGGTGGAACCGGACCGATTCAGAGCCTTTCTCTTGCGGCGCTTCGGTTTTCCGAGCTGTATCGTATGTTTTCGCCTCCGGACCTCGCGGCAGGATCCGCCTAGGCCAGAGGCCCGAGCAGAGACTCTCTCTTCGAATGGCACCCTGCCGAAAAGTCGTACGAGTCCCTCGATGATCTTGACTAGAAGAATGAGGCCTGAGCATACGTACAGGATCCCCTGTATCAAAAGAACGACATAAGTCAACCAGCCGACAGGTTCTCGGCCAAAGTCGATGAGAGGACACAAAAGAAGGACGAGGACTGCGGTGATGATGCGCAGTACGCTTGCGACGAAGCTGATGGGCCCCATGATGGCCCCATCGCCCCAAGGAAGCCAGAGACTGGCTCCGAGGGCGAACAAGACCTCGAAAAAGAGAATCACGATCGCCTGAGCCGTGCCGTTGCTCTGGCCTACCCCGATGACGATGCCAAGCACGAGAGTGTGCAAGAAGTCGACGGCGCAAAACAGCTGGGATCCAGGGCTGTAGGTGTTGTAAATGGGGCCTAGTGCGCTCAAAGTGCCTATCGAGTCGTAAAGTTTGGCTGTGGGCGTCCGATAGACTTTGAAGACCAGATAAGCCGGGATCAGGACCGAGAGAAATGAGAACGAGACGGCGGCCAGCGATACCGAGGTCAAGGAAAATTCGGCCGAGTTGGTCATGTTGTATGTCGAAAAAATGGTGATAGGCAGGTGGAAGAGGTAAACAGCTCGCACCAAGTTTCCGTGCAGCATCTTTAGGTGGACGCTGTTGTTGCTCGGCCCGAAGAGTCTCCGCCGCGACCTTCCCAAAAACCGGTAGCCATCCCTTCGACTCAGAGAAGACCGAGCAACGCCTTCATCATCAAAATCCGTTGCCTCTTTGGAGCCTCCGGGACCATTGAGTTGTACCGCCAAGCCAACCCCATCGTCCCTGCGCTTCTGAAAGCGCAAGAACGTGTCGTGAATGGAGTCCACCAGCCACACCGCGGCCGAAACGGCCAGGATAGAGGCGACAATGACGAGCCAGACTGCGATACATGTGCCAAACAGGTCCTTTGGACGAAGGCCGATGACTCCAGCAAATGCCTCGATGCCGGATTTTGCACCATCGAGGTTGAGAAAGACATTCGGCTGGCTCGAGTTCATGTATAGCGTGGATGAAGAGTTGGTCATCTGCGTGCCAATATCGCCAGCGGGTAGGTTGGCGCGCGTGTAGAGTGGATCGCCTTCGGTCGCCGTGGCTTGGGGTCGGATTAGCGTCGTATTGCCGACTAAGCTGGCCCAAGCCGCCCGTTGAAAAAATGGATAGGCGAATTCGGGCCAGCGGACAGCGATCATCGCCAGGGCAGCGACAAATTGCGTATGTATGATGATGTCCCAGCAGCCAGGGGTGGCGAAGCGAAGCAGCGACGCGCTCGATGCCAGCTGCTGGCCGCTCAGGGAAGCCACAAGGGTGGGTGCGATAGTGTCCCTAATGACGTTGGGCTGGCTACCCTCTCGGGCTTTATGTCGAAAAGCCTTGGCTCGAGAAGTGACAGCACACGAGATTCTCGCTATGGCGATCACAACAAAGTAGCCGATGGCGAGCGTGAGCGGGAACCATAGAATTAGGTCCCAATACCATTTTGTAGGATCGTAGGGAGAGAGCAGAACCTCGAAGCAGGTGATATCTTTAGGTGGGCTGGACGTGTCGCTCAGTCGGATCCGTGTCCAAAGCGTACCGAGGGTATAGCTGTCGTTCAGCGGTATACCAACGCCGAGGGCTATCTGGCCGGGACCGTACAAACATCCGGCAGGAACAATGAGCTGGTTTTCCGGATCAGGCCTGGTCGGATAGAGATGATCGCAGAGGTAAGAGTTGTTGTTGAAAAGCTGAAAGGTTAGGAAGTTGGTCTCGACAGATAGAGTGCCTGTTGCCAGAAGAATCGTATTAATAGATGAGAGTCAGTCGACCCATATAACGAATCTAAGACGAAGAACAGATGCGAGCAACCGGTTTTGTAGGAACTTACTGAGCGGAGGGGTGGCCAGAGAGCTGTTTGCTGTCTGGGCGACTGAGTCGATCGCGCCAACAGCGGTAATCCGCAAGACGCCCTTGAGGTATTGGAATTGGTCGGCCAGGACATTGGTCCTGCTGAGATCGTGGTCAAATTGCGCATAGACTGCCGAGATGTTGAACCTGAGCCCGGTATCGACCATTTCTTCTGTGTCCTGGCAACCGGTAAAGTAAGAGTCGAGCATTCGAGGTTTGGCGAGCTTATGCCGTTTGCGGTTGCTCTCTGACGGAAGCGGCTGCTGCGCCAGGTAAGGCACCTGGGGACCCGAGAAGTCGAAGTCAGGGATGGTGGTCGAAGTGACTTGAGACGCTACAGGCGCCGATGTTCGAGACGCCTCAGCCACCGTCTTGGACGGCGTGTTGAGCGAGCCCGAACCGGTCGCCGAGGCCAGCTGGGTGGTTGTCGAGACCAAGACGACCGTTTGGGCGGAGGCTGATAAAATGCTGGTCGCAAAGATGCCTGCTACCAATAGCAGCCATAGCGATCCAGCGAGCTTTTGGGGAGGCGAGCTTCGCCTGACGAGGGCCGAGGCGCGGCATGGAGTATGGCGGGACGCAAAGAGATCTCTCATGCTTGGCTAGTGAGTCTTGGACAGGGAAAACGTTGGAGATGTAGCAGAAGCGTCCGAGGTAGAGGGATGATCTAGGCCACAGTTGCGCAAGATGAGTGCTGGACGTGGCGGCGGTGCCAGAGTTCGGACGAGTGAGATATGCAGGACAGAGCAGAACGGAGCGGAGTGGAGCGATGTTGGCGAGAGTGGCGGCGCCGACAAGTCACGGGAAGCAAAGGGACCCGCTGCCAAGAAATGACTGTTGCATTTAGCGCTGGAATTTGCACGAGCGAGAACGGTAGACTCAGTACTGCGTGGATTGAGTGTGAATGGGCATGATTGTGGACCACCCAGCCTCCTTGCGGAACGAGTGCCGAGGGCTGGCGGTTCGGAGCAGCTGAAGCGTACGTCGAGAGAGAGAGGAGGGTTAGAGGAAGAGGGAATCAAGGAGACAACAGGGGAAAGGCGATGGTGGCGACGTTGGGCCGAGGCGTTGAAGATGAGAGTCGTGAGCGAACCTTGCGGCACGCCAAAGCGCATCGCTTGCCCTGCACAGAGCCACAGTGATTAGTGATTGAGTAATCGGTCCCGACGCCGCCCGCCATAGACAGATACACACAGCAGCAAAAAAAAAAGGCATTGCCAGACTATCGCTAATTGTTCAGTGGAGTAGCCTGACTTGAAAAAGAAAAAGAAAAAGAAAAAAGAAAAAAAAAAAAAACCCCTAGCGACAGTCTACATAGCAATCCTCTTTTGCTGCTGTGATATATACATACATAACTACACATAACCATGCGCCATGCTGTAAGCGAGCGACAAACACGATGACTTGCACTGAAGAAATGCACGCAGCAACCCTCGAAACTGTTGCAAATCTTAATGAAATCTGAGTAAGAATGAGAATGCATATGCGGTATGTATTCAAGCCGTCGTGGGTGGCTCGCGCCTTTTTTTTTTTTTTTTTTTTTTTCGAGTCTTTTCTTTAGGGTTGGCTACTTGCAGGGCCAGTGCGCAGGGCCAGTGCGCAGGGCCAGTGCGCAGGGCATGAGCTTGGGTTGCAGCGCGACCTGCCAGCGCGCGCATCGCCAGCAGATTTAGGTGCAGCTGGGTGACGAAGCGTGGCATGGCATGCGGCGAGGCAGCGGCTCTCGCTCCCTCCTGCCGTCCGTGCATTTGCGCCGGCATCACTCGTGCTGTCACTGTGGGCGCTGGGCTTGGTTTTGCTGGCTTGCTCCTTGAGTGCCTCCTCCACCGTCCCGCACCACCACCACCACCATCACCGTCGTCGCCGCATCGTCTCCATCGCCATGTCGAGCGCAGCCGTCATGTCTCCGGGTTCCTCTAGGAGTACACTCGCGCGTTTCGATTCGAGCAGCCGCCGCAAGATTGTCGCCGGCATCGACGCCTCCGCCGCTGCCTTTGGCAATCACATCCACCACGACGACAGCCACGCCCATCCCGTCCCCGTCTCCAACACCGACGCCCTGTTGCGCTCGCGCAAGCCCTCCGATGCTTCCAGCACCGCCCCATCTCTCGCAAGACCCGCCTACTACTCGAGGTCGCAATCCGCCTCCTCCATCTCTCATCCCCACACCGATCCTGCCTCTGCATCTCCCGGATCTTCTCAATGCTCCGCCTCACGCCCTCGGAACCATTCTAGCTCGATCCGCTCTTCCAGCCCCCATGGGAGCGTAGCAGAAGTCGTTCCTGCTCCCGCCGCCGCTTCGAACAAGAGTAGTCGGGGCTGGGGCACCGGTAGCATTCGCATCCGACGCCGATCCTCAAATCTTTCGCAGCAATCCTCAAGCCATGAAGTCAACACGGCCACAAGCGGTGATGAACGCTCGATATTGTCGCGCAAAGCGTCCAAGTCCTCGGGCTTCGTCGGTCTATTGAGGAGGCGTAGCCGTGCTGCCTCAAGCAGCACTGGTGAAACTCTTGTCGATTCTTCGACTGATTTGGCTACTCCAGCTCCGTCTCGGCTGAGGACCTACAGCGGGACCTCTCGCAGCGCCAGCCTCAGTCCCAATGCACGTACGAGAACCGGCAGCATACCGTCGCTCAATTCAGCCAGGG
Source organism: Thecaphora frezii (assembly GCA_026284005.1). NCBI lineage: Eukaryota > Fungi > Basidiomycota > Ustilaginomycetes > Urocystidales > Glomosporiaceae > Thecaphora > Thecaphora frezii. The sequence continues at coordinate 5,716 of JALNIF010002292.1, read as the reverse complement.
CCGGAAGCGCTGGCAGCGACCAAGTATCCCTTCCCCCTCCGGTGCCGGCGCTGCCGGACGCGCTGCGAGCCTCAAATGGTTCCATCCGCAGCGCTCCAGAGGGCTACAAGGTTGTCCGCTCAGCCGGCATGGACTCCCAGTCCTACTCCGCCTCGCCACGTTCGCGAAAGTACACCCGACCGCAAGCCTCGGCAGTCTCTATGGCCTCGACTGCCGTGCAACCCGTCTTCTTGGACCCATTCGCGCAAGCCGACCGAGCCCTGGCGCGCGCAGGAAGCCAGAGCCAGGGCCAGGGCAGCGATACCCTAGCCCGACGTCAAGGCGCCCTAGGTCTTTCCAACGGCGCCGCTATCGAGCCAGATCTGCGGAAGGCGCACCCCATCCCGCAGAACAAAGATGCTTCCGCTCCTGTACCTGCGAGAACTATCGGAGCGGCTAACGCGCGTTCGGCTCACCCCACCGGCTACCCGCACGCCGACCAAGACGAAGAACCTGCCTCTTTCGACGAGAGCTCGTCCGAAGACGAGTTCTACGACGCCGAGCTCGCCAACATCACCGAAGGTAGCGAAGAGGAAGAAGACGATCAAGAGGAGAAAAGCAATGCGGACCAGGGTCGGACAGAGCTACTCAGGGCTACTTCGAGATCCGACATGACCACGCTCGTTGGAGCTTCCAGATCTGCCTCGGCAGAACCCGTGATAGACAATCGACGAGCCAAGCCAGCCCAAGCCTCGCCCCACAAGCTACGAGGAACCGCTGCTGCGTCGCGGCGGGCCGGACACACGGCTGCTGCCGACGACCAACAGCCAGCCACAATCTCTGCGGACGCCAAAGCTAGGGGCGATCTACCATCGCATGTCCACGAAAAGGCGGCTCGGGTCGCACAGTTGGGCATCGACGACGTGCAACTCACGCCTGAGGAGCTACGCGAGGACATCGAGGTCGCCCGCAAGGCACTGAACCTGTTTCTCAATTCTCGCATGCTAGAGGCGGAAAAGATCGTCTCCAAGCATGCCGACACCAAGCTCTACTACGCCCTCGGCTACGCCATCATCGCCACCATCAAAGGCTTCATGACTTTTGAGCCTACCGACCTGGCCAGCGCCATCTCGCTATGCAAGGATTCCCTGACCATCGCCAACCTATTGCGCAAGCCTTCGAGCAGCGTCGCCAACTTTGGTCGCTTTGTTCGGGGAATGGGCCAGTCTCCTTCGAGCCTGGCCGGGATGAATTCCGTGCAAAAGCACGCCGAGCTGGTGTACGCAGAGTCGTTGCTTCTAAAAGCGGTCCTGGGCATCGTCTACGCCGGCGACTTCTTCGCCTTCGTGTCGGAGGCTCTTAACATGAGAAACGCCTACGGCATCTACCGCAGCCTGTCCAAGTACGTCGAGTGGGCGGACGAGAAGGGTGCTACCGAGCAGATTGACGAAGACTTCCGGACCGGCGTCTATCTCGGCAACGGCATGATCAGCATGATTCTCGGCCTCGTACCCGGCAAAGTGCTCAAGATCATGGAGGTCTTTGGCTATACTGGCGACACCAACTGGGCGCTCAAGACGCTCAGCAGGGCCGGCGGCTGGAGCGCCGACCCCAACGTGCAGGATCCGGCGGTGACGGAGCGGGGCGAAGGCGTTCGCCGGCAGATCTGCGACATGGGACTGCTTATGTACCACCTCGTCATATCCACTTTTATCCCGGTCAATGGGGTCGACATCGCCTTTGCCGACAAGGTGCTACATTACAACTTAAAGCGCTACCCCGAAGGTGTCTTCTTCCTTTACTTTTCCGGACGCCTCTACTCAACGCAGGCGCTGTCGGAAAGGGCTGTGACCCAGTTTGAAACAGCGCGCGATGTGCAAAAAGAATACGTTCAGCTCAAGCACATTTGCGTCTGGGATCTGGCCCTCTGCCACATGTCGCTCTGTCAGTGGCAGTCGGCCTACGAAAACTTCAAGATCATGGCGGAGGAGAACAACTGGAGCAAGGCAGTTTACAACTATGGCCGAGCGGCCATGCTCTACGAGCGCGCGCGGGCCGGTGACAACGCCGGAGACGACGAAGCGATGCAAGAGGCGGCTGACCTCTTCCAAAAGATTCCCAACCTGACGCAGCGGATCGCCGGGAAATCAATCCCGATGGAAAAGTTTGTCGCCCGCAAGGCCAAAAAATTCAGCACCTACAAGCGGTTACTCCTGCCCGGCCTCGAGTTCAGCTATGTCTATCACTGCCTGTCGAACGCTCCTCGCTTTATCCTCGCCGGAGAAGCGCTGGTACTGGTCAGCGATGCGCTCGCACAGTTGCACGAGGTCGGCGACCCTGCACGCTACCACTCCGGCGAGGAGTACCACGACGATCTGGCGCTGACCCACTTCCTCCGTGGAGTATGCTTGAAATTCATCGCCTTTCCTGAGAAGCACAGCAAGGTGCGACCGCGAGAGAGCCCGGTGCCCATAGCCGAAGCGGCCCGGCAGGCCGAGCTGAGCTTCAAGACGGTGCTCGACCACGGCGACAAGATCAAACTCGACCACTGGCTCGTCTACTTTGCCCACTACGAGCTGGGCCGTCTCTACGCGGGCATGGGCCGCACGCTGGAAGCCAAGGAGCAGCTCAACCTGGTGCTGTCGCAAAAGACGTTAGAGGACAAAGGCCGCAAGGGCAAGTACAGCCTGCAGAACATGGTGCAACTGCGTGCCAACGGCGCGCTCAACGCTCTAGATGGCAAGTGAACCAAGGCCGGCGGCGATCGGTTGGCGCCAGCGCAGCTGCTAGACATCATACAGCGAGATTGGTGACAAAGGCCGGGTGTGCTCTGCCTCTTCCTCCCATTTTGTGACAAAATGTATCCGAATCAACCTATGTATCTTTCCCCCGTAGTTTTGCACATGGTGATGTCTACCACTCATTTTGGTTTCTTTTTCATGTTATTTTTTTTTTTTATATTTTATTTTATTTTATTTTTTTATTTATCTTTTTTCAAATTCCGCTTTTGGAGGCAGTGCGGCTTTGCTTTCGCTCTCGATTTGTTTTGAATACGAATCCGCCCCTTCTTGATTCCTCATAATAGCTCAGGATTGCGTCGATTCATGACCGACTAAGTCCTGGCTACGCGCGGGTGACGCCGTACCAAGCGAGGCCGGCGCATGCGCCGCCGAGGATGGTAAAGGCGGGGGGTAGGTTGAACCATTCGGTGGCGGTAAAGCTCCACGCCAGAACGACGCCCCAAAAGGGGCTCGACGTCAGCGGGCCCGACGACGAGGTTGGAAGCACCTTGCCCGTTGCCGGGACGTAGATGTAGCCCACTGGACCGTGGTGGGCCAAAGGGACAGTTGTCAAAACCGAAACCGAAACAGGTGTCAGCGCTTGTCAAGCACCCGAGCACCCCGCGACGCCAAACCACTGCTTCCACTTACCGAGAAAGAGCTGCCAAACCGCTGTAAACACCAGTCCGGCGGCAGCGGCGTTAAGACCGCGCATGACTGACTTGGCCGGCTCAAACTTCCTCCAACTGTTGTAGACGGGAAGTAGGGCCAGCTTGAGGATGATGCCGGGCGAAAAGATTCCAAGCCATCCGAGCAGGCCTCCGAGTCCAGGGTTGGACGGGACCGACAGCACGCCCAGATAGACGGCAAAGTTGAAGTTGGGACCGGGCGCCGCCTGTAGCAGCGCAAACCCAAGGAGAAAGTCGCGCGCTTCGACCTGACCGTAAACGGGAGTGGAGCAAGAAGGTGCGGCTGGTCCAGGTCAGCGACATGTCGATCTTGCGACCTTGGTACCGCTGCGTCGAGCACAAGGGTCGAGGCCTTACCCAGCCTCAAGGGGCCCGCCGCGGTTACCAGGGAAGATGAGATGTTGAGGGTCAGTGCGGCTGCATGGAAGGATGAATCGTGCACGCCGTCCTTTCGGCTCACCGTAATCGACCGTGTATCCGCGGAGCAAGGGAATCACCACGGGCCCGCCGCCAAAGATGGTGACGCCAGCGATGATCATGTTGGTGAAAAAGCTGAGGAGACGGGGCGGGCGCGCAAGCTTCGCACGCACCACCACCAGCACCACCACCAGCACGACAAAGGTGACGCCCATCAGCACAGCCACCTTACGGCCCGGGACGCGGAGGTGCATTTGCCGGGATTCGATGGACGCATTTTCAGACTGCTGGGAGGCTTCCGGTGTCGTTGAGGCTTGCGAATGATGGCCTGGCTCGCTCCTGTTTCGCAGGCCCTGGGATGCCTCACCGCGATCCCCGGTGACTGCGTCCAACGATGCGCTTCGGTCTCCGGCTGGCGCATCGGACGAGGCACGAGCCATCTTGCCGTCTGTGACGGCATCGCCGGTGACGCTACCGGCTAAGGGAACCGTGGGGAGCGGCTTGAGCTCGATATCTTTGCTAGCGGCGTCGTTCAAAGGAGCCTCAAGCGCGCTGGGCGCGGCAGAAGTGGTGCTCGGCTTGGGGACAAAGGGCAGGATGCGATAGATGGCCTTGCGGTAGTCAAAGGCGAGGGTGATGAGGCCTCCAGACACGACCAGGGTAGGGTACATCCAGGGAGTGTGGTAGCAGATGCCAAACGAGGCGGATGCTAGGACGAGGATGCGGGTCAAGGGGTCGGTGATGGCGGCCCTCGAGAGCTGGAGCGCAGCGAGAGCGATGAGACCGACCGAGGCCGAGTTGAGGCCGGTGAGGAGGGCGAGCACGATGGGGGGAAGTTGCTGTGGAAAGGCGCGGACGGCAGCGGCGAGAGCGGCCATGCCGGCGGCGCCGGGGAGGGACCATAGGAGGAAGGCGAGGAGGCCGGCGAGGGGCCCGTGCTTTGCGACGGCGATGGAGAAGGCGAGCTGGGTGGAGCCGGGTCCGGGGAGGGCGTTTCCGAGCGCAAAGAGGTCGGTAAAGGTGGTGGAATCGACCCAGGCGAGGCGGTCGACGAAGCGGCGCCGGAGGATGACGACATGTACGCCGGGACCGCCAAACTTGGTGGGCCCAGAGGGCAGGCAGGGCGGCACGCGGAAAGACGCACGATGGTCAGGGGCGATGGGCTGGCTAAGCGTGGCGGTACGAGGGGAGGTGAGGCAAGGAGTGTAGGGTGCTCACCGAGACGAAGCCGAGGTCCCAGTAGTGGCGGAGCACCTCGACGAGGGGATTCGGGCGCCTGGGGGCCATGGCGACGCGCTCAGCGGCGGGGGCTGCGGCGGCCAGATATGGCGAGGGTGAGTCAAGAGCGGACTCAAGGGCGGTGGCCAACAGCAAGGAGGAAGAGCGGATGCGAGCGCGAGTAGAGTCAAGGCAGGGACCATGCGCATTCTTATTCTCATTCACTTGAGTTTTACAGATGATAAACCAGCGGTGGCGTGCACGGCCCAGATGGTCGAGACGAGGGAACAGACAAACGGACCCGAATTGCGAGCCAGCCCAAAGCGCCGCGCGGTGGATGCTTGGTGGTGGTGGGTATTTTGCAGATTGTTAAGCCAGATTCAGCCTGACGCCCAGTCCAAATTTGAGCGGTAGTGTGTGCGGCTTTTAGCCGAGTGGCAGTTTGGAAAATTTGTCGTGCAGGAGTGGCAGTGTGTGAACTGGCTGCTAACAGGTGTGCGTGCAGTGTGCGTGCAGTGTGCGTCTAGTGTGCGTTGGTGAGTTGGCTCACTAGAGTCTTATCAGTTAAGAGTCTATGCATGTGAGCGTGAGCGTGAGCGTGAGTGTGAGCGTGAGTGTGAGTGTGAGTGCGAG
>JALNIF010002289.1:0-14282 GCA_026284005.1 Thecaphora frezii | reverse complement strand
GAGAGAGAGAGAGAGAGAGAGAGAGAGAGAGAGAGAGAGAGAGAGAGAGAGAGAGAGAGTGGGTGTGTGTGTGTGTGTGTGTGTGTGTGTGTGTGTGTGTAAGTGGGCTAAGGGATGCCCCGCATCTAGGCGAACCCGATCGAGGCCGAGTCCGAGTCTTGGGAGCGGTGCGAGAGCTGCGGCGAAGGATCAAAGTCAAAGTCGGAGACGTGGCGCAGCAGCGGCGGTGCCGTTGGCGGCAGCAGTGGCGGTGCTTGTGATAGCGCGGGCAAGCCGAGGTCCGCGTAGAACAAATCGTCGCCGCCGACGCATCCGCCAACGGGAAAAGCCAAGTGCGGCGGCAGGTTGGTGGCGAGGGAGGGAGGGTGCGGCTGCGGCCGGACCGACAACGACGACGACGCGTACGAGTCGGGCGGCGACTCGTTGGTGCTGCTGCCGCCGTTGGACGAGGCGAGCGAAGATGCCATCTCGACGGGAAAGCCAGGCGCCGCCACCGAGCTGGTTGGGAGGGGATTGCTGAGGACAGCCAGGCAGTCGTTCCACAACTGAGTGTTGGGCGAGGCGAGTCCGACAGCCTCGACTTCTGGCGTCGCGCTCCTTGCGTTTGGCTCGGCGGCCGCATGCGGCGGCTGCGGCTGTTGCAGCGGTGCCGCGACGGGCAGCAGAGGGGGTGCAGCGTAGGACTGCGTCAGGCCCGTCGGCGCCGGGGCGCCGCGTCCCGGCGAGCAGAAGTCGGCCAGGGCCTTGGTCTCTTTGTAGGCCAGCTCTGCGAGGTGCGAGCGGTTGCTGAGCTGCTGCAGAGCCCAAAGGTACTTTTCGATGCGGTGCCGCGCGCATTCGATTTCTTGCCATTGGAAGTTGGCGGCAAGGCCAGCAAGCATCCGAATCTCGCTCTTGGCCAGCGCGCTAAACGAGCACACCATGATCTCAGCCCACGGCTCGGTGTGCAGCACCGATCCGCCCGCGGAATGGACAAAGGCAAAGGCACCGGTACCTTGGCCCTGCGCAGCAAAACGCTCTTGCCGTTCGTGCGTCTGCACCGCGTGGACCAGCGCCGCAGTCTGGTTGCATGCCCGTTTGCGAAGCACGCCAAACGTCTCCCCCTGCTCCCGCTGCCGTCGGGCTTGCGGATCGCTGAGGCACGCCTGGTCCACCGTCTGAGCTAGCTCCACCAGCAACAGCACCGCCAGATTCCAAGGCACAGTAATGAGCGTGTACCACGATTGGATCGAGAGCGGCAATGTGCTGTGGTGCACGATGCAGCTCTCCAAGAAGGGCTGGTAGGTGAGGTACCAGTGGTGCACCACCTCGAGACCCTGCTGGATGTGGCGCTCGATTACATCGGCATCGGCTTGCCGCCAATAGGCGGCCTGGAGGCGGCCGATGTGGCGAAAGAGGAGGACTTTGACCGGTGCCGAAAACGCCAGGGTTCTGAGGGCCGCCTCTTCGGAGCTTGGCCAGATCCGGGCGAACGTCGCTTGGCGCTGCTGGCTCGACGAGAGGATGACCTCGTCCCAGATCTTGCGTATCTGCCCCTGGCCCCGCACTCCGTGTCCTAGTGGCCGCTGCTGCTGGCGGCGTTGTTGGGCTGGAGCAATGTCGCCGATTTCCGCGCCGCGGCTGTTAAAACCGGGGAGATTAGAGAGCACTGACTGCTGTACAAGGTCGGTGTCGTCGTCGCAAATGACCGGGGGGTGCTTCCTCAACACGGCCGTTTCTGTATCGATCATGACGCCAAGCCAAAAGAGATTGTGGTAGGTCTTTTCGAGCAGCGAGGCCTGAAGGCGACGACGCTGCACCTCGTTGGCGTCGAGTGGTCGACCATTCGCCGACGGGCCCAACGACCAAGGGTCGACCCCCCGACGGCAGAGGCTCTGCAGACGGTTGCGGAATTGCAAAAGCTTGCGTCCCGCCGTGGCAAGCATCATAGTGCTGGCCTCGGCCGGATCCTGCCAGGTGGACGTCTCTGTGGCCGAGTTCTCGTACAGGGCCGTCCAGGCGGCCACCCTCTGGGTGTCATCGGCCTGCCAATGTGCATGCGCGGGCACCTCCTTTGGCTTTTCGGTCCACGCAAAGAGGATGAGAGCGAAAATGATGCGGAAGGACCAAACGTCGGCGACCGCCATTAGCTTGTCACGAGCGCGCTTCCAGAGCTCCAGACGGATGCGAGCTTCGTCCGCTGGCCAGTCGCTAGGCTGCAGCTTGGAGTGCTCGCCGATCGTTTGACGATGACGCGGCCATTGCGCCGCGAAAGCCAGCATCACGGCGTGGAGAGCCTCGCGCACAGCCTTTTCCGAGGAGGCCAGGTGCATCTGCGGACCCCGGACGAAATTCTGCGCCTCTTGGTCCAGCACGCAGACCTTCCAGTGCAACGTCTTGCCGGCCCACGGCTCGCGGATGCCGTCAGCCTCGAAGAGGTAGGGGGTGTTAGTGTTGGTGACCCAGCACCGCAGCGCCTGCTCGGCCGCACCCTCGTAGATATTGACGAGGTCTTCGTTGAGAAAGATGCGATCCAGGTTGGTAGCGATGCGGACGTCGGCTGCCTTGTAACCGAGCGGAGAGGCGCTGCGGGGCAGCACGCAGACCTGCGCGCCCCTTTTCACAAGGGTCGCATCGGTACCGATGACCTCGTCGATGCCACCAGGCAGGTCCGCCACTGGAACATCTTCGTGCCTGCGCCGCTTGTCCGGACGCCTCTCGGAAGAGTCGTCATTGGCAGCCCCGATGTCGGTTTCACCCTTCAACGCGGAGAAGTCGAGGTCGGCGACTCCAAAGGTCGAGATGAGGTGGTTAAAGGTGCATGTTCTGTTCTTCCTCTTGCAATTGGAACAGGCGATCTTGCTTGCTAGGGCGGCGCCGATGGAGACGTAGGTGGCATCACAAGCTCGCTTGGCCGAGCGGCAAAAGTCGCAGTTCTTGAACATCTTCTTCTTCGCCTGCGGCGGCACTGCGGCGGCAGTGGCAGCCACCGCTGCGAGAGAAGCCGGCTGTATCATGATGTTGCAAGTGTTTGGGCGATGCCGGTGGTTCTAGGAGCTTGGCTCGGAGCGCGGTGCGCTTTCAAAGGTTGTCGGCGTGGCCGAGAGGACAGTGTTGCCGTCCGAGGAAACGGCACAGATCAGAGGGCACCGAAAAGTACGTCAGGCTCCAAAGGCAAGAGCAACTTTCGCTTCGAAGGTGGGGAAGTCTAGGCTGTGCTCAGCAGGGGCGGCTCCCACCGAGAGATAGGAAGGAAAAGAGTCGCGGCGATGCAGCGGGGACTGACGTCGAAAATCTGGGTGGGTCGGTAGCAAGGTTAGAGTCAAGGCGAGGCGCGGCGCGCGGTGGGACGGGGCCAAGCGAGCAAATGGTAGGGTTCGTGGTAGCGTTTGAGACGTAGGCGGCCGCGCTGTGCAAGAAACGGCGGTGAAGTCAACCTGTCGCAGCACCGAGCGCAGGCGAATGGCGAGGCCGGAATGAGAGCATGGAGGTGCCAGTGGGGAACGAGGCAAAGGATGAGGTCGAGGGCGATGATGAAGCTGAAGCTGGGGGCGATGGCGATGGTGGAAGGTGGGTGGCAGCGGGAATGAGGGTGATGGCGGTTCGGAGCGAAGTGGCCGGTGGGCGAGCCTGTGCCAAGCCGCTTGACAACTACGATTAAGATCATAGTGCGAATTATGTTAGATTCATATTCAGAGTGAGTTGTGAGTAGTGTTGGCCATGCATGCACGCTTGACAGGCTTCGCAACCGCAATGCTTCGTGCTGCTTTAGAAATAGTTATTCGGTACATACTTGGACTACTTTGGTACTAGTTGCGGCGCACCTAACCTTCACTGTTGACTTCACAGTTTGTTCTTGTTCTTATTCGTAGAGTGACCACTGCGACTAGGACTGTAGTACTAGCTGCCACTTTGCCTGGCCTGAACGCCTCTACTCGCTTCTTACTACTCTCACTAACTACTTCTACACACCTACGGCTACTACTCGGCCGTGCTTTGCCGCGCTGCCTCTGCCCGTTGCCGCCACCGCCGCCGAGTGCGGGTGGCCCTTCTTCGGGTCAGCCGATCCCCTCATCTGAGATAAGTTTCCGCGACCGTAGCTTGCCTCTAAAATCACGGACCCCAACGGTACGGTTCTGCTCTTCAAACGTACACTACTGTGATTGTGACTGACCCGCTCGACGAACCCAGCCTGCTTTCGCCATTTGGTTGCAAGCTTCGAGTGGCCGGCGCCGCTCCGACGTGTTCCTGCGCCGAGGTCAAGCGCCAGAGTAGTGCAGAAGTAGTCAAGTAGTAGTCGTAGTGGTAAAGCTAGCTTCATGTGCAAGCAAATAGCGTAGCGTTTAGCGGCATAGATTAAACATGAGCTTTGAGATTATCATTTCAGGATCGTATTCCCTCTGCCACCATCACCTGCATCGTCTGCGCAGGTGCCCGGTATTGACCCACAAGAACAAGACGGACACAAGCAAGAGGATCAAATTTTCTGAGGAAAAAAGTAACGCATACTAAGCACGAAATCAAGCGCAGGATCACCAACGCCCCGACCGCATCCAAAACCCATACAATAATGCAGTACCCGGTCCAGGATGCGCCCGCCTCTTACTCCTTCTTCTTCCACACTCCCGAGAGGTCGCCGAGCGGGACGTTGAACGGCATGTCTCCGGCCGCCAAGGCGAGGTGCAGCAGCATCCACCAGCCGCCCATGCAAGCCGTGAAGCCCAGCGCGCCCCCCGCCGTCTGGAGATTGGCGGCCGCCTCGGCCATGCCCTTGGCGGCGCTGAGGTAGCTGGCGGAGAGCGCAATAAAGGTGAGGGCGACGAAAAACATGATCCACACAAAAGTCAGATTGGTCCGCAGCGCAGCCACCGTGCCGATGAAGCAGTAGAATCCCCAGAAGAGGAGGTAGAAGCCGAGGCCTCCGCCGTAGACGGTGGCGTCCTGGCCGATGGCGACCGCGATGCCGTAAATGGGATCGTTGACCATGCCAAACGACCACCAGAAGCTTCCAAACGAGATAAAGATGACCGAGGGCAGCGTGTTGCCCAGAAACCATTCCAAGACGCCTGGCGTGTTCAAGCGGTAGCACAACGAACGTTCAGCTCCTGCTTCCAGCCAACCTCGTTGGCGTGCGTCGAAAAAGGGAGCACCAACCACTTACCCGCCGTATACAGGCCGATACCAGAAAGAAGGTAGTATGACGGGATTAGCGCCAGGGCCGAGGCCGCGGTCGTACCGTGCCAGCCCATCAGAATGACAGAGGTGGGGCTAAAGGACAGCAGGAAGGACATGATGCCAATGATTGTCGGGTTGCCAAAGGCCTTGATGTTTTGAGCCTGGGCTGAAGACCGGATGGCTGGCTGCAAGTAGAGCTGCTCGAACCTGTCGGTACAGGCGGCGATGGACAAGGACGTCGTCAGCTCACCGCTCTATAGAATCGTGTCGTCTCCCGCTCTACCCAACCTCCATGGAAAGAGAGGTACGCACTGCTGCTGGCTCAACACGACTGAAACTTGACGGTTGAGGGGAACGTCCGAGGCTCCGTCGCCCGAACGGTAGCGGCCGTTGCTGTCGTCGCCATCCATCGCGATCTTTTCGCGGCTCGAAGACATTTCGAGGCCAGGTAAAAATTTCGAGATCGGATGCAGAAGGGGGAGATCGCGTGGGTTGCAAAGGGGGAAGGGAGAATAAGGCGAGGTCTACCAATGAGCTCGAGAGCAAGAATTCATCTCAGTTCAGCTTTATAGCGTATTGCGCCAGGTATGAGCTCGTCTCAGAACTGGTTCCGTTTCATCCAGCTTCCGTTTCATTTAGCTAAGATAGGCTCAGGATTCATCTTCCCATGGAGCTACGTAGTTTTGAAGCTTATGGCTGCGAAAAAGCCTATCAAGCTCTGGACCACAAGCGGGCGGAAGGCAGCCCACTCAAGCCTCGTGAGGCCCGTACGGAACGCGCCAGTGACCAGGGCAAGATGGGCAGAACGGAGCAAGCTTTGTCCAGCCTAACAACAAACCTGAGGCCATGCTGCGACAACACGACTGATGATCGACATGGTTGTACATTTCATAGGCATACTGGCATAGTAATATCGAATGAAGAAGAGTTACATACGGGAAGAACAATGGAGCGATCGTTGTGCCAGCGCATGATAACGCCACCACCTATGGCCAACCTGAACCGCTCTCGGCCGCGTGTACGCGTCTGTCGGCCGAATGGTCTAACAACGAGCCTCCTGAGTGAGCATCCTCGACGCAGGGGGCCAGAGTCTGCTGAACCTGGCGCGGAATAAGAGCTGCTGTGGAATGAGGCTGGGCCCTGTATGCCTGGCCATTCGAGCGACGAGAGGAGGGTATCAAGGGGCGGTCGAAGATTGATATTAGACTGGATGACCTCGCAAGGGAGGCAGTGGAGGCGTAAGGCCGACGTGAAGCCTGGACGAAGTTGCGGCAGGGTCCCACCATGGCAGGATGCTCGATAACAACGAAATCTGCTTGGCAGCCGCGCAACACAAACAAGCGAAGGAAAAGTAGCGTGGCAGCTTTCCGACAGAAGGTCGCTAGGCCTAGCATCGTGGCACCATCACACTTCGTTTTGGCCGTACGGTGGGGGTGCAAAGGGGACGGGCGAGGTTCGTCGAATGAAGGTGATATCAGGTGGCCTTGAGAAACGCAGGGGTCCATGAGTAATGGCGAGAGAGTCTGGGTAACAGGGACGGTGGCGGACTTATCTGTTGGTCACGACCGCCCCGACCCGCGCCCTAGTCGAACGCGCGCAGAGCGGCAGCTTGCCGCCTTTTTTCTCTCCCTAATCTGGCTTTAGCCCCGCACAAATGACCCATCCCGCAGAACCCTCCGCTCGGCAGCGTCTGACCTTTGGCAACGCTCAGAAAATCGAACGACCCCGCTCCAGTCCGATAAGGTCTCGCTGCATCCAGTCCAAGAGCCTAGATCGTAATCGTGCGGGCATGAGGAAAATCGCCGCCACATCGCTGCTAAACATCCGTCCTGTTGTCGGGCTCCGAGATCAACTGTATGGGAGAAGGGCGCGCAGGCAGGATACGAGCAGGCTCATCGGCGTAAAGCGAGCTCTCGAGACACCATTCGGCAGAAGAAAGAATGGTAGCAGGCTCCGAAAGGTTGTTGGATCACCCGGCCGGCAGACACGTAGATAGGTGCATCCACATGGCCGAGTATATTTTAGATCAACTGCAGGTGGCAGCATAGGTGTGCGCTGGCACGATGCTCGACTCCATTGTACCGGATAGTATGTTATTCCTCTTCATTTGATATAGCTATGCCCGTATGCCTATGTAAAATACAACCATGTCCATCAACAAAGGTGGGGTTGGAACGGGAGAGGCGTTCGCCGTTAGCTAGGCCACGAGAAGCGGAGAGATGGACATGGAGCGCGACGATACGGGTGGCGAAGCTTTTGCGGCAATAGGGATTGACGGATCACGGGACGGAGGCTTTTTATACATGAACGAATCAAGCTGCATTGCCGTCGGAAAGGTGGGGTAGCCAAGGTTGGTTGGGCGGTGTGGTCGTGGCGGACGAAAACGGGCAAACGGCCAACGCAGACAGACAGGTCAGAAAAGGATTCGTGAGTCGCGACGTGCCAGGCGCGTGCAGGCAATTCCCGAGCACCGCTGCTTGCAAGCCAGGCCTGTAGCTACATAGTCAAAAATGTAGAGTGTATGCGTGCTTAAAATTCATCCTTTGGCGTATGTAGAGGAAGGTGCGGGGAAACCGATGCCTCGATGAGTTTTACCGTCGAAAGCCCTCCCAGCCATGCCGGCCACTATTCCTCACTTGCTTCCAAGCCAAGGTCGGTATTAGATTGTATTTTGTGATTAGTCCAAGTGCGATCTCGGTTCTATGCGTTCGGCGTTGCCGAAGCGAAGGATGGTCAAGTGACGACCCGGCCAAGCAGGCGGCTCTCAGCCGTCTGTATCCGAACTGGATGGCTGGCTATGGTACTGACTGCATAGTACTACTTACTAGTCAGTGACCAGGTCCTGGCATCAAGGAGAAAAGGCGGCAGGCTAGCGCCGCTTCCTTAATTATTATTATTATTTTCAAAAAAAAAAGGAAATGCAAAAGGGAAACAGTCCGTTCCAGGCTTGCCACCGTCTTCCTTCGCTCGTCGTCACTCGCAGTCGTCATCGTCGTCGAGGCCTCTTGGAAGCCCGGGACGGAGGACCTTCTGGCAAGCGAGCCGTAAAGCTCCGCAGTTGGCCCAGCCGCCCTCGACTTTGCCGCGAGGTGCCATATGCTGTCGGTCCAAGAGCCAGCTGGCCATCCACAACGAGTGCGGCAAAGTGGCGCACATCGTTGCGGCAGACGGCCGGCCACGGTCAAACCATGTACGCAAGACTCGTCAGGGTCCTGCCAGGCATGACATGCAAGCGCCTTTTGCAAGGCATGGCAACCCCGATGCAGCCCCTTCTCCTGCGCAGCATCCGGCAGCACGGTCCATGTCGCCGTACTAACTGGCACATTTGGCGTTCAGCCTTCCGTAGAGTACGTCTTATGCCAGCTTGGGTGGTGAGGTCACGTTGTGAGCTTGAGCTTGTTCCGGTCACCCTCCACACCTCCTTCCACAACCTCCCTATAAAGCCTCGACGAGAGACCCTAGGCCAAGCAAAGAGCCGCCGTCCATCCGCGGCAACCGTTCCACCTATAAAGCTGCCTTCGGATATCCCCTTACCCTCTCTCACGCAGTCGCACACACGCACACGCATACGCACACAACACCCAGAACCGCCTCACGTATCTCGGTCAGCAAGCGTACGCCATGGCCGCCCTCGCTCAAACATCCCCCCACACCACCTCGCTCCCTGCCCTCGACGGCGGATTCAAGGAAGCGGCCAGCCCCGCTCCCATCCAGGACCCGCTCAAGGTTGTCACGCAGATGGCCTACCAGCTCGAGTCCGCCCTCGCTGCCGGCGATTTTGACGCCGCGGTGCAGCAGTTCGACGACGAAGGCTACTGGAAGGACCAGATCGCACTGCACTGGGACTTCAAGACGGTACAGGGCCACGCCAAGATCCGAAGCTTCCTCGACGACAACGCAGGTCGGGCGCGCACCCTCAAAAACATCCAGATTGAGAAGGAGTCGGCCCAGTTAACGGCGGGCATCAAGAAAGAGCAGCTCGTCATTGCTTTCTTTGGCTTTGAGACCGAAGTTGGCAAGGGCCGCGGCGTGTTCCGCCTGCGAAAGGCCAAGGGCAGCGGTCTCTGGAAGGTGAGTCAGTCTTATTTCGAAGTGCCATCAAACAGCTCCAACCTGACTGCGACTTCAACTTCACCCACGTTCCGCGACATAGATCTTTGCCCTCTACACCACCCTTACCGAGATCCGGGGCCACGAGCCCACACTCGGGGAGCGTCGCGCGCTCGGGGTCGATCATGGCCAGCACGTCGGACGCAAGTCGTGGAAGGCGCGCCGAGCCGAAGAGATCGAGTACTACGACCGCTCGCCCGAGGTCCTAATCGTCGGAGCGGGCCAGGCCGGCCTTTCGGTATCGGCGCGGCTCAAGTACCTCGGCATAGACGCCCTGCTGATCGATACCAACTCACGCATCGGAGACAACTGGCGGAAGAGGTACGACTTCCTTGTGCTGCACGATCCGGTCTGGTATGACCACCTCCCTTTACTCAAGTTCCCGCCGAGTCACCCCGTTTACCAGCCCAAAGACAAGCTCGCCGACTGGCTCGAGTTCTACGCATCCACCTTGGAGCTGAACCACTGGATGGAGACGTCCATCGTCGAAAACAGCGTCGTCTACGACGAGGCCAAGAAGCAGTGGACCGTCAAGGTCCACCGCGGGCCCAAGAGCGAGGAGCGGACGTTGCACCCGGACCACATCATCATGGCCACCGGCCACTCGGGCGAGCCCAACATGCCCACCTTCCCCGACTCCGACAAGTTCAAGGGCAGGATCGTCCACTCTTCGCGGCATGGAAGCGGCGCGGAATTCCACGGCAAAAAGGCCATCGTCATCGGCTGCTGCAACTCGGGCCATGACATCGCCCAGGACTTCTACGAGCAGGGCGCCAACGTGACGATCGTGCAGAGGTCTTCGACCTACGTCATGTCGTCCAACTCCATCACCGAGATCCTCTTCAAGGGCCTCTATTCCGAAGACGGACCGCCGACCGAGGACGCGGACCTGCTATTTGTCTCGACACCCAACCCGGTCCACCACGAGCAGCACAAGGAGATAACCGCCAAGATTGCCGAGTTTGACAAGGACCTCCTCGCGGGACTACGCAAGGCGGGCTTCAACCTCGACATGGGATACGATGGGAGCGGATTCCTGATGAAGTACTACCGCCGGGGAGGCGGCTACTACCTCGACGTCGGCGCCTCGAAGCTCATCATGGACGGCAAGATCAAGATCAAGCAGGGTCAAGAGATTGACCGGTTCGAGGAGGATGGCGTCGTCTTTGCCGACGGGCACAAGCTGAAGGCCGACGTGGTGGTCTGCGCGACAGGCTACCAAAACATGCGCACTACGGCGGCCAAGATCTTTGGCAAGAAGGTGGCCGACCGACTCAAGCCGGCGTGGGGCCTGGACGAGGACGAGGAGCTTTCGGCCATGTACCGCAACAGTGGTCACCCGCGCTTCTACTACATGGGCGGAAACCTCGCCCACTGCCGCAGCTACTCGCTGCCGCTTGCGCTCCAGATCCAGGCGCAGCAGCTCGGTCTCTACTGATGAAACATCATCTGCCCGTAGAGGATGGTCTAAGTCCTCAGCCGTTACTTGGGACCTCGATGTGTCGGACGAGAAGGCCGAGCGCACGGTCAAATGGAGCATGCATCTCTCGTTTGATCTTCTGAGCTAGAATCGGAGCGCCTTGTCCCCGTCTCCCGTCGACGGACTCCGATACACTCATATTCTCAGCAAGAAAAGCTGCAAGGGTTTCGTTCTACTGTGTAATACTTTTTTGATCTTTCTACTCGTCTCTCTTGTACGTTTCTCTCGTGCGATTTGGAAGCCACCATTCTGAATTCCCGCAACTAGTCTTCTTGAAGACATATGAAATCTCCCGTGACGACCGAAAATTTCGCTTGACAAAACCTAGCCTCGGCCCTCTTGTTTCAAACAATGAACTGACTGCGTCGGAACGGGCGGTGGCTATATTTTTTTTGCCTATCCCATTCCTCGCCTTCCTCTTCGTGGCCCTTTCATCACGAAGGGACGTTCTGAAACTCTCAAAACGAGTTTAACCTCTGGCGCAATTTGGAGCTGCTCTCGTTCTCGGAGGGCGCCGAGTTCCCTGCCAATTCTCAGGGATCCGAGATGCCCTCCACTTTTTTGTATCTATGTATGTATTTTTAATTGAATTAAAAATACGCCCTCTGGCTGAGTTTTAACTGGAATTCAACTCGCTTTCAAACTCGCAGCGAGGGAGTTACAGAACGTCCCTAGTGTACTCAACCACAGCCCACACCAAGCTTGACCGCCGAAGCCGACGTCTTGTGTGGGCGAGATCTTTTCTTTCTTTGCTCAGCTTCTTATCATACCGTCAATTCCGCATCACGGATCGCCCAGCGGCTTAGGGCGAGACTCCGTCCCTTTTTCCTCACAACCGTTCTTCCCACGAGGACAAAGACCGCTAGGGGGAGAGGCCGGTTGACCAATAGCATCGCCGTTGCACCGTTTCGCTAAACCCACATAGTTTGCATACACCCTACTAAAAAGAAGACGCGATGAGGTGGGAGCTCCGAGCTCGGCCTTGCTCCCATCTTAGGGTTCTGGCCCGAACTGTAAAACTTATGAAGACTACTGTGCTCGAATTTTAATAATTTTCTATGCATGGGATGAAGCCACAACTCAACGGCGAATTCTGCTACTGCAACGATCGGTCGGCTGGGGATGGCAAGACAAGGAACCGATTTAATTATTGTACATTATATTATATTATTGCATGTTCTCACGGGAAATATGTGGCTTGCTTACGGAGGGGCGTCTTGACGCTATGCCCGTCAGGCGACGGCGCAGAAAAGGAAAAAAAAAAAAAAAAAAAAAAAAAAAAAGGCATACAGGGACGGACCCTTTTCCATGGAAATAATTAGGCCCAGACGGTCGATCGGCTCCCGACTGGATCACTAGTACCTCTCTTCGGGCGGAATACCTGCCGAGCTACCCCAGCAGTATGCTAGCGCCATCGTCGCAACGCTAGGGCCGAAATGGTGACCAGGCAAAGCTGCGATGTTCGAAATGAGGCGAAAGTGGGGACAGAGAAAGGGTCAGCAAGGAAGGACAAGAGAGGGGTTGCGGGTGAAGGTCCTCGCTCATTGAGCGGAACCGATGAAGCCAAAAGAGGCGCCCGGCGCGCATAAGCGACCTGCGATCCGGGACCTCGTGGTAGCATGAGCCGAAGCTTGCGCCGACAGCCAAGCCAGGGGTTTGTATGCAGGAAAGCCTCTCTTGACGGAGTTGCATACAGCGACGGAAAAGCAAGGTCCAGAGCGTTTTGCCACTGCCAAAGTTATCTCGCAGGCTACAGACCCACGCCTCTCCGTTACAAGCCGGGCTAGTAGCTACATCCAAGCAAGCAACGTAGTTCACGTAACTGTACGTGTTGCTTTTGACGAGCCAGAGCGAACAGTGCGTCGATTACCGTTGGGCGAGCCGGGTATGGAGCGCGTCGAAACTTGGCAAGCCGCATGGCAGACACGCCGCGATGACCGCCACAATTTCCGAGCGGACGGATCCCCTAATTTTCCTGCGCTGGCAGTGCACAACTGAAGGCAAGAAAAGAAGTGGAATAAATATAATTATTCTAAGGTGCTGTACGTGTGAATATTTCGATTCAAATACGGTGATTGTATTACATACAGCGATCAAATGAGCTCTGATTACAAACATATAGCCACCAATACTATCTGCCTTTCTCCATCTTGCCAGCAGACCCCACTTGATACCGCTGCAAGAGTGTTGCATCGACAAACTGTCTCTAGCAACAAGCAGGCTATTATCTATAATACCTTGCGACCGTATCATAGATGCGTGTTGCATCGTCTTGTCTGGCCGTATTGCTCCCAGTAACTGTGGAAACTACGTGGGATATTTAATTTAGTCATTCTATTCACCCTGGCCATCGAGCCACGAGCTTCATACCGCCCACGCCCAGCGAAGCGGAAGGCTAAGCTTTTGGCCAGCACCAACTTTTGTAGCCAGCCCTGCTCACGCACGCACGCACGCACAACGCAACTCAAAGCAACGCCACGCCACGCAACGCAACGCAACGCAACGCAACGCAACGCAATTCAACGCGGTTCAACGCGGTTCGACGAAGCTCATCCCAGCCCACCACTTACTAGGTGTCACGAGTAGTGAGCCAACGTAACCTAACGCGTGGCTGCAGCGGGTGACGGCACTCGCGGGAGGCCGTCTGTGCCACGCGACAAGGGTTCCAGCTGGCTAAAGGGGATGGCGACCGATAAGAGTCGCGTCAGTGTAAGTAGGGTCAAGGCAGTGGAGTACAACGTAGTCAACTCGCGGGCTAACCGGCAACATTGTTGGCAACATACATGTGTCTCTCTTGCCAGCGTTGGTCAGTGTGACTTGTGTGGCATGTGCAGTCCGAGAGGAGAGGCGGCAACGACCGGGGAGCCTGCTTGGCTTTGGGGCTGCCGTTTTCAAGGGTGGTGCGAGAGGACGTCGTCTGCTGGTTGCCACGGTTACGCCGCGCTCGTCGCCCACCCCGAGCTGCTGTTTTGAATAAATTAACACCGCCTGCTTCTGCCGCTGCCTCGCGCCTCTGTCTCTCTCTCTTTCTCTCCCTCTCCCCTCTCCCCTCTCCCTCTCTCTTTGTCTTTGTAAAGACGTGCATGTGTGTCGCTGGGTGCGTTTTGGGGTCAAATGCACCTCCAACAATAGACCAAGCATCACGAAGCGCTCCCTTGCCCCAGAATAACTAAAGTCGGTATTGTATTCGAGCCACGAGGCAGTGAGAGCATTTTGCGCAGGACGACTATGCTTTGGCATCAAAGTTGATAATGGTGGTCGGAGCGCAGGGATGCTGCCTTTGCGCCGCACAATTAACTAATTCTACCACTGTAGATTGTACACGCTTTGCCTTCCGCTGCTCGATGGCCGCTCTGCTTCTCTGCACTGATGCAGTCGGCTGCAGCAGCGACAGCAGTGAGCAGAAACCTTGCACACTAAACCACTTGGCAGCACCACCAGCACCAGCACCCGCACCAGCACCAGCACCACCAAAAGGGGCACCAACAGGGGCACCAACAGGGGCACCAACACGGACACCAACACGAGCACCAACACG
>JALNIF010002287.1:0-11076 GCA_026284005.1 Thecaphora frezii | reverse complement strand
ACACCACACCACGCTACACCACGCTACACCACCCCTCGCTTACCTCTGTCACTTGGCCTCCTCTCTTTTCCCACTTCGCCCCCATTGCTCACCCCGGCTTCCCCGGCCCTGTGTGGATACCTCCTACCATCCGCGCACACCCCACCTTCGAACGTCGGGCTCGCTCCAATATTGACCGCAATACGACGGCATCGGCAACAGCAACGACAACGTCTACGACAACGACCGACAGCCGCAAATCCCTACCCGTCTCCCCTCCGTGCAGGTGGGCGTCTCTCGTTACACTTGCCACCTAGTCGCTTCCCAGACCGTGTCGCACAATCACGTTCCCCTTCTTTGACCCGACGCCCGCGGGTCTCCAGTTGCTGCCCGCTTGCGATCCTTTTCGCCCCGCAAACAATAGCCCAGCAACGTCGCCTCGCGCCATCTCCAAGAACCCACGATACCCCAGCATCAGTCCCCCCGCTCTTTGTTTCGCCGAGGGTTCGGTTTCCACACGCACCTCCGAGGCGTCGATAGTCGGCTCCTGACCGACTTTCGTCGCAACAGATCCACGGCTTGCAACGCTAGCCAGGCATCCCTTCCCTCAAGACCTGACAGCGTCTTTGTCTGCGCCCCGAGCCAGGCTGCTGGCCAGCCAGCCTCGCCGCCAGTCTTTCGCTGTTCGGGAAAAACCTCCCATGACTACGTCACCGTCAGCACCTGCAGCCACGAGTGATCGCTTCAGCATTGCGCTGCCCACCTGCTACCGATACCGGCGCGGCGGACACAGCTTCCGATGAAGGCCATCTTTTCCTCCTTTGGCAGAAAGGGCAATGCTCACCCCTCCTCCGGCCATCCTTCCAGGGACTACGTCTCCTCGCCCTACGCCGAGCCTCCGCGGAGCCCGCTGCGCTACTCGCACGCCAACAACCTCGATACCCCCGACAGGCCGGCATACGTTGTCAGCCTCCAGGCCAAAGGAGTCGGCGACATAGGGGCCGCTCCGGGCGCCGCATCGCCCGGAGATGCTGCCCACGGCGTCGGTGGTGGTGGCGGTGCCAGCAACGGCATCGTCATAGGCAGCAACAACAACAACAACAACAACAACAACAACAACAACAACAACAACAACAACAACAACAACAACAACAACAACAACAACAACGGTGATTGGGGTACCCGCCTAGCCGGCACAATCCGCGGCACGTCTAGGCGGCGCAAGGAACGGGGCAGGATCACCAGGGACGAGGTCTCGCCGTCGGGCCACAGCGGACAGGACGCCGAAGGTGGGAGCCCAACGCACCATCCACCTTCGAGCTATCGCGAGCCCAGCGGCTCTCGGCGCGACAACAGCCACGGGGTGCTGTTCGAGGCGGTCTTTGTCAAACCACAGGCGGTGCAATCCGAGTCGTCTCCACAGCATACGTCAAACCCGCCGAGCCGCTCTTCGTCGTCTAGCCGGAAGCAAGGGGCGGGCCTGAGCCCTCGCCAGAGCAGCATGGCGATCAGGTCGAAAAAGTATCTGCCTTCGGCCTCGCGGAACACCCGCACATTCTCCTCGCAGGACGCCCTGTCGCTGGCCCACTCCAACGACAACGGCAGCCACTTCACCGGCGAAACGCGCGTCGAGGAGCGGTCCGTGAGCCGGGAAGCGTTGGGCATAGCCCCAGACGCCGAGAAGCGCGGTAGAGGATCGGCCTGGATGGCCGCTGCAACGGTGCCGCACGCTGAACCGATGACGTCGGAGCAGCTCGCGGCCAAGCTCAACGAGCTGGCCGTCTCCAATGCCGATGGTTTGCTCAGCGACGACGAGTACCGGACACTCCGCTCGGGCCTCTTTGAGAAGATGATGCAAATGGACGGCGAAGCAATGCAGGTTCCGCAGGAACCCAACTTGGCCGGGTTGGGGGCAGCAGCGCCGATCAGCGACTATGGCCACATGGCGACGCCGCCACCTCTCGAGGCGGGCCGCCCCGAGCCGGTGGCGCCGAGCTACCAAGACTTGGCGACATCGGTTCACGCCAGCCCCAAGTCGCTCGGCAACCGCAATTCTGCGCTCGGCAGCGTATCGAGCTTCTTTAAGCGCGGCGCCGTCCCCGTCGAAAAGCAGTTCAGCGGCGACTCGCTCGTCAGCAGCCGGGGCTTCCCCTCGCCGCTCGAAGATCGGAGGGTGCTTCACAGCTCGGCGCCCTCGCTCCTCTCGAGCGGCGACGGCCACTCGGCGCGTCCCGGCTCCACTCATACTCATCACTCCAACGCGGCCAAGTCGAGCCGGGCCTCGACACTGAGCCGCTTCCGCATCGGCAGTCAGTCGAAACGGATCCAGGCCGAGGCGCTGGCGGCCGACATGGAGCAGAATTTTTCCGTCGCCCGGAGCGCCCGATCGCTGCGCGCCCAATCGGTCCACGACGCCGGCCTCGCCTCGCCGTCGAGGCGACCGGGGTCGATCCAGGCCGGAACCAGCCCTTACCCCGGCGGTCTTGGCTCGCCCGTCAAAGAGACGTTTGACGAAGAGGCCCACGGTGCCGACTTGTTCAGCGTCAACTATGCTGAAAAGTCGTCGGCCGAGATCCGGGCCGAGATCGCCGTCGTCCAGGCGGAGGGCAACCGGCTGCTCGAGACGTTTGACGGGCTGGAGCAGACAGTGATTGGCAAATACCGTCTCGACTACCACTCGCTCAAGCGCGCCGTCGACGAAGTCAAGGGCGAGGCAGGTGCGGCATCCGTTAGCAGCGGCACGGCGCGCAATCCACCATCGTCGTATCGGCCGCCGAGGGCGCTCAGCCTATCGCGGCGCTTCTCGGGCCAAGTGGGTTTGGCCGAAGGCGTCGCCACCGCCGATGACGGCGGTGGATTCTGCATCGTCCGTCACCCGTCGACGCGGGCGAGCCACGGCACTGCCGCCAAGCTGCAGGACGACGATGGCGCGACGAGCAGGGAGGTCGAAGCGCTCAAGGCCGAGCTCCGCGAGGTGCTCGAAAAGCGCGAACGCGTTCTGATGCGGTACGAGGAGAGGACGGCGTTTTTACGCAGCAAGCTGCGTAGCGCAACCATACGCGAGGGTCTGCTCAAGTGATTCCCCCCTCCCCCCTTTTTTCCCGCGTTCCCATTTCCTGTCCTTGCTCCTTTTAGCCTCCAAGACGAGTCATGCCCATCTCCAGGAGCCGGGTCATGTTTAGGAAGCATGTGTCCCTCGCATCGTCCCTTCTTTGCTTCACCGTTCTCCCGGGGTTTCCCGCTAGTGTCGCGCCTCGTAACTGTTGTTGCCATGCTCGCTTCCCCCGCTTCCTCCTTTAACCTTACTCCGCTCATACCTAATCGTGAACCCTCCTCTACCCCTTCCCCCTTCCCCTTTCCCGTTCCTCGATACGCACATATCTTTTTTTTCTTCCTTCCTCTGTATTTGTAGCGCACACGGGCATCCTTTTTTCATCTTATTCAAAAGTCGTATATCGCTACTGCTACCGTTTTGGTTACCCCAGCACACGCACCTCGTTCATGTTGAAGAGAGGCAGACACACACAAACGCACACCACACAGACGGAGAGGAAGAGAGGCAGTACCGCTGACTCGTCCATCACATGGCACTAGGACCAGCAGCCCACGCACAGCGCACAGGAACACCAACGGGAAAAAATGGTCTGCATTATTACGAGGCGCTGCTGCTGCTGCTGCTACTTCTCATACGGGGGCGGGGACATTGGCGCCTCGAGCAACCCTTTCTCTCCACGTTTCTTTCCCATACCGTCCATCGGCATAGACAGACGGCAGCAGCAGCCAGCGATGACAACGAATCGAGGTGCAACTCGCTTTTCCGGAGCTGCTCCTCTCTGCTCGCGCATCCTCTACACGCGCGAGCGAGGCTGATGCGTGGTGCCGAGTGATGTTGGGCAGGAGCCCGTTTAGTGACCGCGAGAGACCTTTTCGAGGACTGCCGGATCAAGGACAAACAATAACAGCAGTAGGCCCCGCAAAAGCACACATCAGCAGGATGGATACAGTCAGCCCCCTTCTGCAACCGTCGCAAGCACCCACGAAGACGGACAATTGGCCAAGTCTTGGGCCAAAAGAAGGATCGGACTTACCGTTCTCGTAGGAAACCTCGCTGTAGTCTGTACCCTGAATCTCGCTAGCAATTCCGACGAGGGACCTTCGAAGGGCATCCTTGGAGGAGGCGTAGATCATCTTCGCCTTGATCTTGGCATTTTCGGGCGACCTGTTGCGGGACGGCGCCGGCGGCATCGTTCCGCGGCGTAGACAAGCAATTGGTCAGCATCGTACGAGCCGGGCGAGATGACGACGTTGCTTGGGGCTACGGATGTTTCTTTTTTCGGGCCTTGGCACCCGAAAAGATGTTCCGGATCGGGACCGTCGGTCGCTCGTCTTGCCAGCTGTCTGCTTGGTGGCTCGATGCTTCTTCCGGGCCCGGTACCGTCGCCATTGTCGCCAAGCCACACTCACCAGGTAAAGAAGCAGAGCTTGTTCCGCTTTCCGCCCTCCTCCTTCTCGTATTCAAAGTCGTAGACAGCGTACCTGGGCTCGAGCTCGTTGAGCTCGGCGATGAAGTCGTCGTAGTCCTGCGAAGCCGAGACCTTATCGACGACGATCTCCTTGAAGTCGTCGCTGAGCTTGTAGATGATGAACTTGTTCTTCTTGCCGAGCTTGAGCTCCTGGTACGCGGTCAGGCACTCAGGGCTAGCTTGGACTCCGGAGGCCTGTTGACGATGGGGCGCGCGGGTCGAGGCGAGGATCGTGTGGGCGAGGCAACAGCAGGGGCCGGGACAAAGAGTGGGATCGAAAGCAGGGGGGATGATGGCCGTAGCGATGAGATGGCAAGAGTCGGTGGGACGAGGGTGGATTTCGAGGCGAGGAACAAGGTTCGGAGGTAAGGAATGATTGGTGCGCCGAAGCGACAAGATCGTGGAAGCCGACGTCGATACAGCCGTCGAACAAGGATGGCAAAAGAAAGGAGTAGGTACGTGGTAGGGGTCAGTTTGCGGGTTCGGTTTCTTGTTCATTTTCTTCTTCTTTGTTTGCGGTGCGATTGGGGCCGAGGTGGCGGGAAGGGAGCGCGAGGCAAGTTGGGGCAGTTGTACGGCGCTTGCGAGACAGACGACGTACCATGTTGGAGAGGGGTGCGTTGGTGTGTTGGAAAGGGTGGGCGAGGTGGTGGGGAGCGGAGCGGCAAAAAGAAGAGCCAAGAGAGTTGGGATTGATGAAGTGAAGCAAGCAGGAGCAAGGGATGCAGGGCTGGAGGTGGGCTAGGATGGTGGTCGAGTGTGGTTGCAAGAGAAGGGCGTGAGGCGAGGCGGAGGCGAATGGCGTCGGAGCTGCTTTGCAGACGGCCTCACTCGCGCTGCCTCGGCCAACGCAGCAGCGCACTGCCGCCCAACACACGTTGCAACTCGCCCACCACTACCAACACGCACGCTACACGCACGCTACACGCACGCTACACGCACGACGACGGCACACCCTACGCACGCCCTACGCACGCCCTACGCACGCCCTACGCACGCCCTACGCACGCCCTTTATCATCAGCCGCCTCGCCTCGCCTCGGCCAAAGCGCTCGTTGGCCGCCGCCGCCGCTGCTGCTGCTGCGCGCGCGCGTGTTGGGGCCACCCACCAGCCAGTTGAAAAGTGAGGTTCAAACCGCTACACAAAAGATGACTAGTCACCAGATGTGCGCTTGGTTGGATTCCTCAACTCAGCCAGCCAAGCTGCTTGACACCAAGGCTTACGACTACTAAACACTCAACGCTCTGCTCATCACTCTTAACTCGGTAGCCATCTCTGCCAGCTCAGGCCGAGCAGCCGCAACGCTTCTTTGACACGCCGCCCAAACCACCACACACACACACAGACACCGTGCTCGACTCGCTACACCTTGACTAGCAGTAAGCCCCCCTTTGGCCTCGCACACCTCTAACTATCACGTATATATCTGTATGTTTTTCTAGCCCGACACGCCGCAGGCGTCCGATCAGACCATCACAGAGATTCGCCTCGCCCCGCCTCGCCTCGCCTCGCCTCGCCTTTGAGCGCGCCACACCAATGCCTCCTCTCGCCCTCGTCTGTCGCGCCTTGGCATCCAAAATTTGCGCCAGTGAGGTCAACCGGCATAGCTGCTACCGCTCGACGAGGGCGAGAGCGAGCGAGCGCGCAGGCTGCCTGCACCGCCCCTGAGCGCGTGCACGTGTGCAGGCCTCCGCCCAGCCAATCGAGCCACGCAGCAGCACACCGACGCAGCTGGGGCGTGGGCACATCGGATGCAACAGCTGCACCGTAGTGATCGGCACCCCGCCGCTGTCATGCTTCAGCTCGAGTGCACACTGTACAAAGCCAAGCATCTCCCCCCTCGGACCCGAAACTGATGCCGCCCCGCTTCGGCCTCTTTACCGAGTCCCGACGCGGGCTTCACGCCGCTACGGCTGCCCGTCTTGCACCCGATCGCGAGCGCAGCTTGGACTTGCTGCTCACATCGTAGATTGGTCGCCAGAGCGACGACTGCCTTGACATGCTGAAGAGTTGCAAACGCCTCATCATCTCTTGACCGACCATTCGCTCGCCGCAGAAAGAGCTATAAAACGCTTAAAGGAACTGCAACACCTCGGATTCCCGCGTGGTGGCCCACCGCAGTGCTAAGCAGTGCTTGAGTTGGCAGATCTGACGTGGTGCTTGAGTGATGCGTACAAGCTCTACGCGATGGACACCTGTGCGACGCGTGCGTCGGGGTTGCCTGCAGGTTGGCTCGAGTGGCTCGAGGTGATCTGTCGTTTGGCGCGTTTGCACTCTAGGGTGAGTGCAGGCGCCACTCAACGCGACGGACGCGCATCTGTGCGGCTGGTTCTCTTGTTTTTTGGGTTTTTATTTTTATTTTTTATTTTCTCCCCCTTTGCCCTCGGAGCGACGGCAAAGAAAGCAACAGCCACGGGCGGCGGCAAGGAAAGCAACAGAGAGTCGAAGTCGAAACCGTCGCGTCTCGCTGGTTGGCTGAGCCACGCCCTCCCTCCGAGTGGCACACACACACGCACAACTTGACTCGGTGCTTTAAAAGGGCCTTTGACACGCCACCCACCCTTCCTCCGCCCCTTACCTCCCCCCCTCTTCTCGTCCATCGTCTTTGCCCTCGCTCCGCCATCCTCTTTCTCCGTCATCTTTCTGCCTCCTCTCTTTAACCCCTTCGCTTCAGAGCACCCGCATCCTCATTGCCATCATCATCATCCCGCCCTCCTTTTACATCCTCTTTTTGTCGCCACCTTCAACCCGCCCTCGCACACAACAACAATCCCTGCTGCTAACCGCCCCAATCAATCCATCCCTACACCCGCTCGTCCCGTCACCCCGCTCTCGCAGACCACAAGCAGCCCGCCTCGCGACCCTACACGCAACCTCCTTCGCCTTTCTTCACCTCCCGCCCTTCCCCACATCGATTCATAGGCCGCGTCCAGCATGATGTATGTCTACAAGCGAGGTAGGTCTTTCAAACTCCACCTTCCAGCCGCAGGCGTGATTCCATTCGCACTCGATGCATCCTTTGACTACTTACGCAACCGGCGTTTTGCTTTTGCTGCCCCCCCTCCGCTCACCCTTGCAGACGGCCGCAAGGAGCAGGTGCGTTTCGATAAGGTGACAGCGCGGATCTCGAAGCTCTGCTATGGCCTCGACAAGGACTTTGTTGACCCCATCGAGATCACGCGCAAGGTCATCGACGGCATCTATGAGGGCGTCACCACCGTCGAGCTCGACAACCTCGCCGCCGAGACGGCCGCCTACAAGACGACGACCCACCCCGACTACGCCGTCCTGGCGGCGCGTATCGCCATCAGCAACCTGCACAAGGAGACCAAGAAGAATTTCAGCCAGGTCGTCAAGGACCTGTACGAGTACATCAACCCCAAGAATGGCAAGCACAGTCCGATGATCTCGCAGAGCACCTACGAGGCCGTCATGAAGAACAAGGACCAGCTCGACTCGGCCATCATCTACGAGCGTGACTTCCACTACAACTTCTTCGGCTTCAAGACTCTCGAGCGCTCGTACTTGCTCCGCATCGACGGCAAGGTCGCCGAGCGGCCCCAGCACATGCTGATGCGCGTCGCCGTCGGCATCCACGGCGAGGACGTCGAGAGCGCCATCGAGACGTACAACCTGATGTCGGAGAAGACCTTCACCCACGCCTCGCCGACGCTATTCAACGCCGGCACGCCCAACCCGCAGATGTCGTCGTGCTTCCTGGTGACGATGAAAGACGATTCAATCGAGGGCATCTACGACACCCTCAAGACATGCGCGATGATCTCCAAGACGGCCGGCGGCATCGGCCTCAACATCCACTGCATCCGAGGCACCGGCAGCTACATCGCCGGCACCAACGGCGTCAGCAACGGCATCGTCCCGATGCTCCGGGTCTTTAACAACACGGCGCGCTACGTCGACCAGGGCGGCAACAAGCGGCCCGGCGCCTTCGCCATCTACATCGAGCCGTGGCACGCCGACGTGTTCGAATTCCTCGACCTCCGCAAGAACCACGGCAAGGAGGAGGTGCGCGCCCGCGAGCTCTTCTACGCACTCTGGATCTCCGACCTCTTCATGAAGCGGGTCGAGCAGAACGCTGACTGGTCGCTCATGTGCCCCAACGAGTGCCCCGGCCTGGCCGACTGCTATGGCGAGGAGTTCGAGCAGCTCTACGAACGCTACGAGGCCGAGGGAAGGGTGAAGCGCACCGTCAAGGCGCAGAAGCTGTGGTACGCCATTCTCGAGGCGCAGACTGAGACCGGCAACCCCTTCATGCTATACAAGGACGCCGCCAACAAGAAGAGCAACCAGAAGAACCTCGGCACCATCAAATGCTCCAACCTCTGCACCGAGATCATCGAGTACAGCGCGCCGGACGAGGTGGCCGTCTGCAACCTGGCCTCAATCGCGCTGCCCACCTTCATCGACCCGGTGACCAAGGTCTACGACTTCAAGCGTCTCCACCATGTCGCCAAGGTGATCTGCAAAAACCTCAACAAGATCATCGATATCAACTACTACCCGGTGCCCGAGGCCAAGAAGTCCAACTTCCGCCACCGCCCCATCGGCATCGGCGTTCAGGGCCTCGCCGACGCCTTCATGATCATGGGCTATCCCTTCGAGAGCCCCGAGGCCAAGCGCCTCAACGTGCAGATCTTTGAGACCATCTACCACGCCGCGCTCGAGCGATCGTGCGAGCTGGCTGCCGAGCACGGCCCCTACGAGACGTACGAGGGCAGCCCGGCATCGATGGGCGAGCTGCAGTACGACATGTGGGGCATCGTCCCGTCGGACCTGTGGGACTGGGCTGAGCTCAAGGCCAAGATCGCCAAGCACGGCCTCCGCAACTCGCTGCTACTGGCGCCGATGCCGACGGCGTCGACGAGCCAGATTCTCGGCTTCAACGAGTGCTTCGAGCCGTACACGTCCAACATCTACACGCGGCGTGTGCTGGCGGGCGAGTTCCAGGTGGTGAACCCGTGGCTGCTGCGCGAGTTGGTCGAGCAGGGCCTGTGGGACGAGACGATGAAGAACCGCATCATTGCTCACGGCGGTTCGATCCAGAACGTGCCGGGCATCCCGGACCGGATCAAGAAGCTCTACAAGACGGTGTGGGAGATTAGCCAAAAGACGATCATCGACATGGCGGCGGATCGCGGCGCCTTTATCTGCCAGTCGCAGTCGCTCAACATCCACCTGTCGGCGCCGACGTTTGGTCAACTGACATCGATGCACTTCTACGGCTGGAAGAAGGGGCTCAAGACGGGCACCTACTACCTGCGCACGAAGCCGGCGTCAAACGCCATCCAGTTTACGCTGTCGGTCTCGGAGGTGGCCGAGGCCAAGGCGGCGGGCAAGAAGGCGCCGTCAACGCCCAAGAAGGCGCTCAAGGGTGCCGCAGCTGTTGCTGCTGCGTCGCCGTCGGCGGCGGCGAGTGCCGTACACAAGGTCGATGGCGCCGTCGCCGGTGCGGCAGGCGTGCAGGCCATCACCAAGGGCGTCGGCCAGCTGGGCGTCGACGGTACGGTGACGCGCGATGGACCGGGCGGCGCCAAGGCGACGACGTCGCCGGCCGACGAGGCGCAGGCGATCAAGGAGGCCAAGCTGGCGGCCGAGCAGGAGCAGCAAAAGACGGCGCAGCTAACCAACGCCGCCACCACCATCGGCAAGGATGGGAAGGAGATCGACCCCGGCTTTGCGGCGGCGCTCGAGAGGCAGAGGCTGCGACAGCTCGAGGCGGATCAGCTCGTGTGCAGTCTTGAAAACAAGGACGCGTGTACCATGTGCTCGGGTTGATGCGCTCTGGTCTTTAGGTATCGTCTCCCTTCCCCTTCTTGCTCGGTCGCTCGCACTGTACATCATCGCCCCGCCCCGTCGTGTTCTTGCATCGTCATGGTTCGTCGTCTGCAATATGTACTCTAGCCTCTCTCCCTCCCTCTCTTTCGCCTTTTCCTTTTTTTTTTCGTTTTCCCTCAGCCTCCTTGATCCCTCGTCATGGCTTATACCGATTAATTCTAGTCTGCGACATCACCAATACGAAGTTTTACAAATCGCTCAAAACCTCTGCTCGGCTCTTGCGTTCGTCCCTTGTGCCTTTGAGTTGGAGTGTCAATCGGGGGCGGTGATGTAAGCGGCGCATGATTTCTGTATTCTTATTTAGAGGCTACGATACAGACCGCCAGAAGTCGTACCTTCAAACGCACGCTGCTTTTCCGTGCAGGGTCCAAGGGGTGAATCATGCATCATGCTTCATCTTAAACACCGTCTTGAGTACTGCGTTCGAGACCGAAGATGTTGGATCCACCCATCTTGGCACCATCAGCCACGTCTCCATGCAACCTCACAGCAACAGGGAAAAAGGTAGAAAAGGGAGGGGAGGAAACGTACCTTTACGTTCGTTAAAGAGCTTGTAGTACTCCGGAGCGTCTTCGATGGGCCTTGTGTGCTGGATAAAGTGGCGGAACAGGTCGTGGTGCTGTGAGAGCAGCTTCACCGCCGGCTTTAGAGAGGGAAAAAAAAAAAAAAAAAAAAAAAAAAAAAAAAAAAAAACAAAAAACAAAACAAAGACAAAAAA
>JALNIF010002277.1:0-12778 GCA_026284005.1 Thecaphora frezii | reverse complement strand
TCTATCGCTCTTGTCACTGAGAACCACTGTGTCATCTCTCGGCAGTTGCACAGCGCAAGACGGGGCGTGGGCAGTGGGGATCTTGAATCGCTCTTCTTTCCTAGCAGCTGCTGCTACCGCTCCAAACCCGAGCATGTCTCTCTGCAGCCGCCAAGTCGAGGAACGAGTACTTTGCAGGGATGGGTGCGCATCCTTCGAGTTGCTGGTTTTTCCTGCGGCGTAAAGGAACTTAGCATTCATGACAAAAAATTACCATCGTGATACAAGAGGAAACTCGTAGCTAGCTAGCAAGCTAGCTGAGCGAGGGGCCAGCGTGGCTCAAGCCCATCCAGCATTGACCTCGTCATACTGCGCCTGAGTGAGGGGCTTGACGACACCGTGCTTGAGCAGCTGCGGCATGCCCGGAGGGAAACCCTGGTCGGTGTAGCCGTAGTTGGTGATACCGTTGTCGGCGGTCCAGGGGTAGTAGCCGGCCGGGTTGCGGCCGTACTGGTCCAAAAACACCCACCACTTGTCGGACAGGTTGTCTTTGAAAAACAGGCAGGCTGACGGGGGGTTAGGGAGTTGAGAATCACGACAAGCAAGAGAATCGGCATGTCAGCTTGTGCTTGTTGGCTCTCGACTTGTTTGGCTGGATCAGGGTGAGGAAGGACACCGGCAAGGGCGGGCACAGGAAAAACCTACCTTCGGACATGTGGACGTTGTCGACGTACTGGTCCCTGGCGCCAATATCGGTCCACTGACCGTCGATGCCGTCGTTGCTCACCTGGCCACGGCACTTGAACACGCTCTCGTCCTTGTAGAAGCGCACGTACTGGTTGGGCACGCCGGTCGGCTGCATGGTTAGGTCGATCACGCCCACGTTGCCACCCAGTTCGATGTAGACCTCGGGCGGCGTGAACGTCACAAAGTCGGTCGTGTAGGCGCGGTAGATCTTGTCGTAGTCGGGGTCGCCAGTGTGCTGTCGGCAGGCGTGTCGAGCAGAGTAGAGGGCAAGTCTCGCAAGGATGGGTCAGCGATGCTGTTACGTTGCGATCCACAAAGGAAAAATGGAAGGGTGCAGTGTATACTCACAGCAGCATCAGTGTACTTGTTGGAAGACCAGTAGACCATGAACCGATTCTCGGCCTCGATCCAGAGAGCCTCGGGCGCCCACGCCATCCTAAACTCGGGCGGGACGACCTCTACGAGCCTGGGCTCTTTCCACTTGGTGAGGCTGGGACCCTCCGAGTCCCAGATGACGAGGCTGCGGCTGAGGAACTTGCCACCGAACCCGCCCACGGCCGTCTGGTTGAGGTCGGTGGCGATGATGTAGTGCTGCGACTCGTCCGTCTTGCTGACGAGGTACATGTCGCGCACCGCCTTGGTGCCCACCGTCGAGGTGAGGAGCGGAGCGCCCCCCTTGAGCGGCTTGTAGGAGAGCGCATTGTTGCCGCTGGACAGGTGGCCGAACACTTGCTCGCCAGCTGGGTAGGTGCTGTAGTCGCCCGGGGCGCGGTAGTTGTCGTAGAAGTGGATGAAGAGGTAGCCCACCTTGTCCGAGGCTTGGCGAGGGACGATGGGCGACGACAAGGCGGACAGCGCCACCGCCAGGAGCAGGGTAAAGAGGTGCAGTCTCATCGTGATGGGCAGATCGAGCTGCCTTGAAGATCGCTAGAGGAGAGGATGGGTGGGGTGATGGAGTGGTGGGAAAGACGGTCAGACATTGGGACACCATATGTACCTTTCGCCGAGGTGGTTTGCGTTGGCTGCGTGCTCTCGCTATGTCGATGCTTGGAGGAAGATTTCCGGATCTGCGGACCGTGCTTGACCAGCTCTTCATGACGTCTCTGCGCTTCGCTAGCATCCCAAACAACATCGACCGCCGACGGCGGTACACGCGGCTATCTTGGTACCTTGATCGAGCCACCCCTCCGCAAAAGACAGTGCGACACCACTGTCGAGCAGCAAGCTTGACGCCCGCTACGCCCACGTAGGTTCCTGGTATCGACCGGTGCGAGTGCGCAAGAGAAAGCCGAAGCCAAGTTGACGAAGGCCAACAAGGCGATGGGGATGCTCGACCTGGCCGCTCGCTTCGGCACCTCATCGCCGCCGGCCACGCGGACCCCTTTGATGTACGCGGGATTCTTTTTCAGACCATCGCCGCCGGTGCTTTGATCTCGTGGCCAACTGCAGCAGGCAGAGGCAGCAGGCAGCTCGCATTGCCTTGGTAGGGACAACTCGGACCGGTGCTAAACCAAGGCGTGCATCGTCGTGGCCCTTGCGCTGTGGAACCCGCTCCCACGGTGACGGGACTGTGGCTTGTAGCGTCCACACTTGGCCGTTGCATCCAAGCTGGAGCCCCAAGTGACGGCGGTGTGCAGCCCATCCGGAGCGATACACCTACTAGACCAGCGGACGTGCACGTAGAACGTGTACCGCCATCCCGGAAAAGGAGGCCGGAGTGAGCGGAGTGCGGATGGGAGATTTCCGAAAACTCAGCCAACACCGCCGCACAACGCCGTCCCACATGACAACCATGAGCGGCAGAGCCAGCGTGCCAGACGAGTGCCGAGAGGGGAACAAAAAAGCGGGGCCCCTCTTTTGCAGATGTGCAGGTTGCCGTATCCGTGCAAACCGTTGCACAAGGTCCGGCGAGGTTAAGGGCAACTGCCACCTCGACACACTTACCGCATGCATGCTGTTCCGAACGCAGCTGCTTGTCGAGACATCAGCCGAGCCACTTCGCTTGTTCCTCGTTTGTTTCGGCTTTCTCTGTGTTTCGTCTGTCGACGTCAAAGAGCGCCTGGACGGTGGAAGCGTCGCAGGTGCCGACGATCCGCCGAGCGCCACACGGCGCAAGCAGACCTTCTGTCTTACACAGTGTTGCTTGCTAACCCTCCGCTCGCCCCCCACCCTAAACCTCTCTCTCTCTCCGGACTCGCGCAACTCAGGATCACGCAAAGCACCACAACCAATCGTGACTCTGAGCGGGCCACGGATAAGACGAGGAGAAAAAAAAAAAAAAAAAAAAAAAAGGCGTCCTTGGTGATTGGCGCGAGGCGATGGCACGCTTGACATTTGCTCCAAAGACGACCGTCGAGGTACAAATGTCTACTTTTGCGAGGCGTTCCACGCCTCATTGAGCCCGTTGAAAATACCCGCAGCCAGCATGCGTTGTTCCACCGTCGTATTGTTGGGGGTCAGCTGCCACGATCCGTGCACGCGCGTAGAGTGCACACCCGGGTTGAGCCATACAGACGGTGTCGCAAGCGTCAGTCGTCTCTCCTCGGCGCCAACGCACGGATCAAGGCAAAAAGGGGGACGCAAAGGGGAAACCCGCAAGCGATGCTGAGGGGAAAAGCGCGGATACTCACCTTGTCCGGATGCACCTTGGCAATCGCCCGGACGTAGGCCTTCTTGACCTGGGCGTCCGTGACGAGCTCGTGCATCCCCACCTTCTTCCACCCGAGCGCCGGCCACGCCATCGTGTCGACGCTGGCAATCAGCGCGCGCAGGTTGGCCTCCTTGCCGCCCCGCCACGCCGTAAGCCTTTCCTCGACGCCGTCCTTGAGCGCAAGGCGCTCGGCATCTTCGGCCTCCTGCGTCGCCTGCAGCGCCTGGTGCGCCTGCAGCCTCTCGCCCGGGACAGACGGTGACGACGACGACACGGTGGCAGCAGGAGGCTTGGCGCTGCGTGGTTTGACGGGCGGGGAAACAGCGGCGGCTGGTGCCGAGGCGCGGCCCAGCATCTTGCCGCACCTCGCTGCGCCATCGCGCGCAAACCGCATGTTGTTGACGCCGCTCGCTCCGCTGCCCTCGCGCTTCTCGTAGTCCAACAGCAGCTCCCAAGCCTGGTCGGCCGGCTGCCACTTTTCGAGTGCCTCGCACGCCTGGGCCTTGCGCAGCAGCGCCTTGGCGTACGCATCACGCAGGTTGACGTCGCGCGCCAGCTCGGCCGGCAACGGATGCTCACCGCTCGGCCGGTAGATGCCGAGCGCACCGGCTTGGATCAGCCGCAGCACCGCCTCGCAATCCTCGATCGCTGCAGCAGCGGATCCGTTCTTGAGCCGCGCATTGGCCCGGTTGTTGAGGAGCGGCACGAGCCGCAGCGACTGGGCCGAGAGCGCCTCGATGCCGCGCGTGTAGCAGCTTTCCGCCTCGCCGTAGGCGCCCTTTTTGAAGTGTTCGTTGCCTTCGGCCTTGTGACGCCCAGACGCCGCCACCGAGGCTGGCTCGTCGTCTGGGACCTGGCGGTAGACCTTGGGAGTCTCGGCGGGAACGGCAGCGGTAGCGGCAGGCCGCGTCGGTCCGCGCCGGTTGGGCGAGATGTAGGGGCGTTTGGCCTCGGTCGGCGCGGCAAGCCCAGGGGACGCCTTGGAGGCCGCACGAGGCTCGGTCGCGACGGGGACGACGGCACCATCGTCCCAGAGGTCGGCGGTGGGTTGGTGGAACGGATTGCCCTTAGTTTCTGCCGGCGTGTGCTGCGTTGCTTGCGTCGCCTCTTCGGCGCCCTCGTCGTCTGAATCCTTGAACGCACCATCGACAGGCGTTGCCGAGGTTTGTGCCTCGTCCTCGGCCGCTGCGGCTTCCGCCTCGACCATCCACCTCGGCTTGCCTTCCCAATGCTTCTTGGCCGATGCCACACCGACTCCCCAGCGACGCGCCGAGCCCGCAGGGCTGGAGCTGCGTTCGGCCTCGAGAGCGCTGGCCCTCTGCCGCTCCTCGAGCGCCTTTTGCGCCTGTGCTTTGGCAGACGACCAGAAGGCGCTCGCCTTGCCGAGCATGTTGGCGCCAATCTCCGAGGCCTGGGCGTAGAGCTGGTCCGCCTGCTGCTGCCACTCTGACGCAGCCACTTGCGAGGAAGGGGTGGCGTTGCGCGACGGCACCCATGGGTTGCTGGAGGTGTTTCGCACGTCGGCCTCGGACGCACCGGTGGCGTCTCGGCTCGGACCCATGCGTCGCCGCCGCCGCCTCTCGGCCTCTTTGGCCTCGTAGGCTTTTAGCTCAGCGTCGGCGTCAGAATCGGCGGCGGCCTCTTGACGCTGGAGCTGCTCGGCGAGGCGCTCGTCGGCCTCGTGCTGCTGGTCGACCTCGCCCGTGCCCACCATCAGGAGCTCGAGCGCGGCCTGGACGTCGAGGCCGCTTTCGGTCTGGGCGAGGGCCGAGCGCGCCTGCTGCGGCGAGAAGCCCATCTCTACAATCTGGCCAAGGATGTGGGGCGGCGGCGATACTGCTCGGGTGTAAGCCGGGCGGCTACCACTGGCAGGTGATGGTTGCCTGGAGCTGACGGAGGACGAGACGGTGGATGCGCGCGAGATTGACGTCGTCTGGTTCGACCCCGGATGCAGGGTGGCATGGGAGTTTGTGTGCTGCGCGATGGGTTTGGCCAGGACGCCGAGGATGTCGTCATCATCGTTGTTATGGTCGCTGTCAATGTGAGCGGTTTCGGCGACGCCATTATAGTCGTCAAAGGCATCAAAGGCGGGGTTGTGCGGTGCGCTGGATGTCGAAGGGGTGCGGTCAAAGCTGTTAAAGTCGAAGGGGTCTCCGGTGCGTGCCGGGGGTCGGCTGGTGTTGTTGCTGTTGTTGTTGTCGTTGTTGCTGGTTACGGGTTTGGCGGGTAGGTGGTGCGACAGGGCGTCAAAGTCCCACGGGTCGGCGGCGGGTGCTGGTGGTTGAGGCGACTTGGAAGGTGCGGGGGGAGGGGCAAGGGGGCGCTGTGGGTGGGGGGTGAGGGTGGAGGTGTCGGCCCAAGCGCTATCGAGGCCGGCCCAGGCGGAGTCTTGTTGTTGCTGGTGAGCCTGGGAGCGGGCGTGTGCGTGTTGGTGTGCGCGGCGCTGGCGCTCGGCCATGGTGAGATTGGCATCGTGGGAGGGTGCGCGCGAGGCGGAGGCGTTGCCAAAGGAGAGGAGCGAGGAAAAGGCGTCGTGGGTAGTGGTGGTGGTATTGGTTGCGGAAGTTGTTGGTGTGGCTGATGTTGGTGGCGGCGTGGGCTTGGTGGAAGAGGAAGGCGGGTAGGATCGTGGTGGGGGTGGATGGAGTGGGGGCGAGGAAGGGTTGTAGAAGGGGGAGTTGGAGTGGGGAGTGGGGGAGGGCGATGGAGCGTGGAGGGAGCGGGTGAGGGAGTCGAAGCTGTACGAGTTGGACGAAGATGGGTTGGGGAGGTTGGGGAGGTTGTTATTGGTGGTTTTGGAGGAGGAGGAGGAGGAGGAGGAGGGGGTTATGGCTGGGGGCTGTTTCCAGTCGAGGTCCAAGAGGTCGTCCATGGTGATTGGTGTGTGAGCAGGCAGTCAAAGGGGGAAGAAGGCAACAGAAATGACGGAGGGAGGGAGGGAGGAAGCGAAGAAGCGAGGAAAGGAGGTAGCGAGGAAAGGAGGTAGCGAGGAAAGGAGGAAGCACGTCGCATTCCACGCATCCAAAGCGCCAACGGTGGCGCCGAGGGTTAGGCAGCTTTGCTGTGTTTTCTTTTTATTTTTATCTTTTTCCCGCTTTCGCCCGCTGGTTTTCTCTCTTTCTCTCTCTCTCTCTCTCCCTCTCCCTCTCCCTCTCCCTCTCTCCCTCTCCCTCTCTCCGCACAGCCACCACCACTTTGTTACAAACACACAGACCACCCTCGATTGTTTGAGATTTATATTCACATGCTGGTTAGCATCAACATTCATATGCACATTTGGGTTTGGAATCGTGACGCATCATAACCCTCTGCCTTCCCCTCTTCTTCACACGACGCATTCCCACATGCACGCACACAACGACGCATACCCCCCCCGCAAAAGTACAAATCATACGCCAAAACATGCACAAGTTTGTTTTCCCAATACCGCCCCACAACCAACGCCATTACAAAGCCAAAATTCAGACACATTATCATCGTCATCCTGCTGCCGCCATCCTGCCACCCACCGCTCCCGCCCCACCACCGGCTGCAGCCGCCGCAGCACGCTTGCTCCCCACAAACTTCCTCTTCTTCTTGCGCACCGCCTCGCGATGCATCTTTTTAAACTCCTTGGTCAGCTCTACCCGACGCGACGCCCACTTGGCCTCCATCTCGCTCTCCGTCTCGCTACGGCAAAAGGCCACGTAGCCCACCCCGCCCTCCACGCCCCTCGATACCTCAACCGCATTCGCCCCCGTCATGCCCGCCCACCCTGCGCCCAGCGCACCTCCTCCCATGCGCGCCACCCCGCCGCTCGGCGCCACCAGCGGCTCCGCCGACGCATCCTTGAGCCGCTCCAGGATGTCGCGCACTCCCGGGCGAGATCCCGGAAACAGAAACGGCAGCTTGGCCTCCGAGTCAAACCACGAGTGCGGGCCCCGCGCCGCCACAGCGCTCGCCGCTGTCCCACCAGCTGCACCAGCAGCATCGCCCACCTCGCCCTGCCGCTCCGCGTTCGCATCGCCCTCCTCCGCCTCCTCGTCCTCGTCCATCGCAAAGTCCAGCTCTTCGTCCAGCTCCAGCTCCAGGTTGTCGCCCAGCACGCCCATCAACGAAAAGCCCTTACCAGCGCTCCCCTCTTCCTGCGGCCTAAACATCTCCGTCAAGCTCTGCATACGCGTTTGTGCATCGCCCAGCGCCAGCGCATCCGCCCCTTCCTCGCCACCGGCTGCAGCGCCCGCAGGCATCTGCTGCGTTCCTTCACCATCCGCCTGCGCTTCGGTCTCGGCCTCCGGCTTGTCGTCCGCGTTCACTTCCGCCGCTGCCGTCTCCGCTCCGGCTTCTGATCCGGAGGCTGATGGCGGAGAAACTGATCTCTTTGCATTTGATCCAGCCTCGGACTCCGCCTCAGACTCCAGAGCTGAAGTCGAGTCTGACGAGGAAGAAGAGACGGACGAAGACGACGAGTCGGACGGCTCGTCGCTGTCCTCTTCCGCTCCTGCGGCGCCAGAGGCTTCCGCAGCCTTGGCTACAATCGCTGTAGGCTTCGAGATGATTTCATCAATCTCGTCGTCCTCCTCGGCAAACGGTGTGTAGATTGGAGCGGGCGCCACCTCGCCCTGCTTGGCTTCGGCGAGATCGGCACCCAAGAAGCTGGAGAGCAGGCCCAGCGTCTTGTCGCGCTCGCCCGCAGTGTCGAGCACCGCAGCCTTGAACAGCGCATCCCCCGCCGAGACCATCGGACCTTCCTGGTAGCCCTCGGAAAAGTCCGACTCGGCGTCGGGATCGTAGGGAGTCTTGGGAATCTCGAACTCGAAGCATCGAACCGCAGGAGCTTCGGCCGTTTTGACGCGATCCTCCGTGGTCGCCAAAGGCGCTGCTGCCGCCGCCGCGGAGATGGAGCTCGGGAATCCGGAAAACAAATCGCTTCCCGCCTCCGAAGCTGCGTCAAAGGCGGCGTCGACATCAACATCTTCGGCATCGTCGGTATGATCGACCGCATCCGTAGCGTTGGTAGCGCTGAGTGAGGTTGGAAAGCCGGCAAACAAGTCGCTGCTGGCGTCTGAGTGCGCGGCGTTGCCAAAGTCGAGCTCGTCGTCCGACAGATTTTCGGCGCCGCCTCCATCGGCCAGGTCCGCTTCCGTCAAGGCATCCGCTTCGGGCACCGATCGATGCTGCGCTGGCACGGCCAAAGTCGATACTCCGGTCGAGGTCGGGGCAACACTGCTAGCCGCACCTTCCTGTGCGGTCGCCGGAGGGATGACGGGCTGGATGGGCAATCGGGCAAACTCCTCGTGCAACGTGTCACCGTCCTTACCGATGTACCTCCACCGTACCAGCCGGGTGGTGGCAGAGGGTCGCGCGACCGCGGTGTCGATCGCCTCATCTTCTTCGTCGATCTCTTCGCACTGCCATTCGCCGGGGCCGAGGGCGCTCAAGTCGACCGAGACGCCCTCCGAGACGCCGTCGAGCATCGATCCGGTGATGTGCACGGCGCCGTAACGAGTGGGATCGATTGTGACTCTTTTGGCCCGCTTCGGCGGGACGGCGTTT
This sequence comes from Thecaphora frezii, assembly GCA_026284005.1. Taxonomy (NCBI): domain Eukaryota; kingdom Fungi; phylum Basidiomycota; class Ustilaginomycetes; order Urocystidales; family Glomosporiaceae; genus Thecaphora; species Thecaphora frezii. Next base: position 3,867 of record JALNIF010002277.1, on the reverse strand, counting down.
GCCCGTGGACGCCGTGTGCCCTTGACGTTTTCGCCATCCTTGGTCTTGAGCGGTTGGGGCTTGGGGAGCGGACGGTCGGGTCGAATATGGAGTGGCCGGATGAGGTGGCCGGCCGGCGTCCGCTTCCAGCCCCAGAGACCCTCCTTGACGCGTTGCGGTGTAACGGGCTGCATATCGGCGGCCTCGACGCCAATGTGGCCGGGCAGGCGCTTGCGCTTGGCCGGCTTGGTGGCCGCCTCTCCTTCCTCCTTCCTGGCCTTCTCCAATTCGGCCAGCCTGCGCTTTCTGAAGTCTGGTTTCGCTTCGCCAACACGGAGCATGGTCCCTTTCCACATCGAGTTGTTCAGCAGGTTGATGCACCTCGATACTTGTGGGCCCGTCGCTTCGATGGTCAGATAGGCAAAGGGCCGAAGCTCGCCAAGGGCGTTGCGAGGACCCGGCCACTCGTCCAATGCGACGACGCGGCCAAAGGCGGAGAAGCGCTGCTTTAGCTCCTCCGCTGTGAAGCTTTGTGTAAGACCCGAGACGATGAGCCTTTTTTGGTTGGAGTCCGGCTCATCTTTTGGCGGGTCCGAGTCTGGTTCTTCTTCTTCTGAGTGCTGCTCTGTGGTGCGGGCAGGCGTTGGTAAAGGGCAGGAAGGGAGAGATTGGGAGAAAGGGAAAAGAGACAGAGAGAGGCAGAAAGGCAGAGGCAAATAACGGCGGTCAGGACAGTGCGACATGTGGCAATAATGAAAGAGAGATCGAGAGAGACGAGCGACTCGCATTTGCCTTATTCGCCTTGGCCGAGGAGGGAGGTAGCGCTTCGACGGGCAGGAGCGCCGCCTTTGGCTCTTTGGGCTTCTGGCTAGCTTTGCTCATGGCGAGAATGCGGGCCTGTTGCTCCTCGAGCCTCTTTTCCTCCTCTTCTGGATCGTAGGCCTCGATGACGACCTGAGTGTGGTGCTGGTCAGTGTCGTAGGATTCGTCGTGGAGCTGTGGGACGGCTTTCTGGTCGCTGTCGTCGTTGTCTTGGTCGTCGTCGTCCTCGCCTTCGCTCTCGCTGGGAAGGCCCATGGCCCTTCGGTCGGCCTTTAGGTTTTCGAGGGCCTTTTGTTTCTTGGCCTCCCTCGCCTCCTTGCGTGTGGCAAGCTGCTCCTCCCTCTGTTTCTTGCGGAGAAACTCCCTTCCGGCTTCCTTGCGAGCGAGTTTTCGCTTGTGGAAACCGGTGAGGTACTCGGCGCGGGCAGCTTCATCGAAATCAATGGCAACGCTCTTACCCTTGTGACGACCAGCTCCGGCGTAGCGGATGGCAGCGGAAGGGCCAGCCTTGGACTTTTTCTTGTTGGGCTTGGCGGCGTTGTTCTTCTGGGCCGACTCGGTGAAGGCGAGCAGCCCGGCCGAGGTAGGCGCCGACATGATGGGCAGGGATCAGAGCGAGGGTGGAGCCAGCGAGCAGAGGGGGGAAGGCAAGGAGGACGAGGGAGGGGGAAAAGAGGGGTAGAAGAAGTAGGCACGCCGGGAAGGCGAGGTGCGTATATGGTATGACGCGATTTGGTGTAGGCCGTCAGAGCGCAGATGTGGTGGCGTTGGACGAAGGTGCGAAAGCGGAAACTTTGGCAGTGAAAGACGCTGAGCGTTGAGCGCCCAAAGGCATCCACCCCCAGAAAAAAAAATGGTAAAAGCCTTACGGTGGAAGAGCGGGAAAAAATGGAAATCCAAATTCCTCTTCGAAGGCACGTGACTCTCACTTTGAAACCCGGCTCTAATGTGATTTGGAAATACAACCACAGCCATCAGATCCGACTTCCGAGCGTGCCCCTCTGGCCAGCCGCCGTTGCTCAACCACAGCAGAAAAAAATTGCGAGACTATCCCTAGGTTTTTTGTAGAGTCAGGCTGGTATGGCATGGAATGGTCAGCAATGGTACAAAAGGGCCACACCAGACCAACTCCACTAAAAAACAAGTGATAGTCTAGCAATATTTTTTTTCCTGCTGTGAACTAAACCAACTGTTGTAGAATGCATAGCTGGAAAAAGGGACAGCAAAGCACAATTTGAGCAATTGTTGCTCTGCTGGCAAGGCTTGGAATTGGCTGCAATGGCACATAAGCCATAGGAGTCTCAGATGGCTAAGTGGGTGTCTAGGCTGACTCACCTTGGCTGCAAATACACCTTTCCAGTCCAGCTTGTGTGTCATTGTAGTTAGTAGCTGGCCTGGAAGGCTGCCAGTACCAATGCCCTCAGAAGTTGACATTCCAGTAGCCTCTCTAGCCAGTCTGGCAGGTGCTATGCTGGCACTGACAGTTGAGTTGGGCTGGTTTAGCTGCAATGGCAGCATCATGAGGCGGTAGAGTTGGGCTGGTGGTGTCTGGAATCAGCAGTGTTTAAGACCAGTTGACATCATTGCAATCTGTGTTGTTGGCATCAAATGGAAACTTATGGGTTGGAAGCAAAGAAGAGACAGAGGGGGTATTGGGGTAGGGGGACTTTACATAGGGTATGGAGGACCTTCCCATGTGCCATTGATATACCTTACTCACTCCACACACATACTCATACTGCACAGCAAGAAGAAATTGCTGCATTTGCCTTTTGACAACAGCAACTACTCCTTTGTGCAAGCGAATTCGAGATGACTCACCTGCATGCATGAGAACTGCACAGTTGTCTCGGGACAGATCAATGCAATCAAGACAGTGCCTTTGTAATAGGGAAACAGGTGCTTTGTATCCATGATGGAGGTGAGAAATGACATGTTTTCAAGTTTAGTTTGCAGCATGGATCCTGAGCAAATCAGCTGCATCATGCTCCTGGCCAAGTGGATTGCCTTGGATGGCAGCCTGGGCATAGCAGCCAACCCCTCGCAACCAGTCTTGACAATTGTTGGGGGTTACAGAGGCAATAGCATGGTTGATGACATTCTCAAGGCCAGCATGGTTGCACAGCTCACTGCATGAGATGACTGGCTTCACCTTTGAGAATAAGTACTCACTCAAGTTGAGCGGAAAGCATGGCCATTGGCCTCAACCAGTATGCGAGCCTCAGGGTTGTGGTGCATTTGGAAATTGTCGAGCACAAACAGTGGCCATGGATGGAGGGATGGCAGAGCACCTTGGTTGACAAGATTCATGGAAGCGCTATGCATTGAATGCTCCAAGCATGGTGCGGAAGGCGATGATGCCTAAGGCATCTACTGCAACAATGAGGGAGATGTTCTGACCACAGTCCCAGGGGCAGTTTTGCTGAACAGCACGGTGGCCAACAGGAGCTTGTCCATAGTTGCACGTGAGGTGAAGGTTGAAGCCAGCCTCATCGAAGATGAGCACATCTTGCAGGGTCTTGTCACAAGCTTGAAGGCCAGCAAAGAACTCTTCGCACAGCTGGATTGTCCTCTCTCCATTTTGGTCAGCATGTTCCACTCACATGTGCTTGAGGGTGATGTGTGCTTGGTGCCTGAGCATGCAGCTGATGGTGGAGAGGTGGATGTCATTGAGGCCATTGTTGGGGAAGTGCTTGATGAGCTTGGCCCTCATGTCCTCAAGTGGAGCACCAGGGATCTCAGACAGATAGGATGTTAGGCATGGAAGGTGGTCCTTGTTGATATGGTGGTGGCCTTAATTGCTTCCACAGGGCAGAGCTTGCTTTTGTCTGGTATCCTCAAAAACATGTATGATTGAGTCAACAGTGCTCCAGGCAACACAATCGTGATGCGAGATCTCAGCCTTTTTCAGGCCATTGATGACATTGCGGAAGATTGTCTCACGGAGCTTGTTGGGTATGCGGCGGTGGGAGCAGGTGGTATGGTCTTCGTCCTCCATGTGGTCTTAAACCTCTATACTTTCTTTAAAAATGCAAAAAAGTTAAACTACTTTCTACTGCCTAATGC
>JALNIF010002275.1:0-14401 GCA_026284005.1 Thecaphora frezii | reverse complement strand
GCCTGCAGCTCCGGATCGTCGCTGCGCGTCGCGGTCGAGAACGAAGCCGAAGAATGATCTTCGGGCTCGGACGCAGCAGCTGCGCTGCCCAAAGCGATCTCCGAGCATGATTGGCCCAGGGCGGGATCGCCCGTTGGCCCGCTTGTCGGATCGTGGACCGGCGCCATGTAGATCCTGGTCGGGAGCAGACCGTACGCTGCACCGAGGCCGGCCCCAAAGACATCAGCAAAGTCCGAGTTGGCCACAAAGGTGGCCAGGGCGGTCTTGAGATCCTCCGCCTGGGCCCGTTCCGCCAGCAGTGCCTCACCGTCCGAGTTTGACGCGGCGACGCCCCCTTTCCTCGGCGCCGAGTGTGGCTGGTTCACCTCGAGGGTGATGAGGAAGAGCAGGCCGGCTCTCGCTAGCTCGCCGGTCCTCCCTTCCCTATGAGCGAAGCGCAGGAGGTGGGAGAAAAGCGGGAACTTGAGCTTCCGGTAGAGGGCGCCCTCCTTGGCGTTGGCGCCAATCTTGGTTGGCTGTAAGGTTGCCACCGAGTCGATCGAGCCGGCGGGCGACGGCGGTCGGTCCGGCTGCGCCGCTTCAGAGATCGACGCCTCTGCGGGTCCAGCAAAGACGACAACCGCATTGGACTCGACGATCTCGTCCATGCTCCTGGCCCTCACCTTTTCGTCGCTGAAAAAGATGAGGAGCAGGTCAGGCGTGTTGCGAATGCGGCTCGCCACGTGGCTCATTAGCTCGACTAGGTCGCCGTGGTAGTCGGCTTCCACGTCGTGGACGATTCGCCTCCGGGCGCGATGAGCCGCAAAGGAAAGGTCGTCGTGGTCGTCATCATCGGCGCCTCTCCCGGCTATGCACAGGTCTATGAGCATGGAGATGGGCTTGTGCGCCGCCTGCCGGCTGAGGAACTTTTCGTCCAGCAGGATGACGAGATTGGCCAACATACGGATGACCTCGCCCTTGATGCCCGACGGCTGGTCCTGCGCGCTGAGATGCACCAGCTCCTCCAACACTGCGTTGCAGACAAATATAACAAGAAGGGCGGCGTCGATGTCAAAAGGTGCCGATTATTGCGCAGCTTAAGAAGGCCAGCCCTGGCGATGCTGCAGCCAAGTGGGCGCAAGATCGGCCGGGTTCGGCGGCGTGCCAAAGGACTCACGCTCGTGTTTTAGGAGGTGCTCCATGCACGGCCCGGTATGCCCGTCGGTGGTCCTGTTGCTCTCGAAGACGAGCGCATCGACCATCCTCGAGAGCCTGTCGGGCACATCGGTGCGTTCGATGCCAAAGAAGAGGGCGCGCTCGTCGGGCTTCTGCAGCGTGTTTTTGACGGCATCCCAGTCACGCTTGAAGGCCTCGGGCGATCCTTCGGAGATCTGAACGGAAGCCTTGCGGCGCCGCGCTGCCTTGATGTTGTTGGCAGACTTGGCGGGCGATGCCACGAGATTTGAGAGACGATTGAAGTACTCCATAACGATCGACCGCCTTCTCCGAGGAGACTGCCGAGCGGAGAGGCGGAGAAGGCGGACGCAGGGCCGCTATTGCGGCTTCCTCTCCCTTGCAGAGGGGCGATGGTTTCCCCCTTGTGTATGAGAGAAAGCGACTGACAAGAGGTCGAGCTGTGTTGGGCCCGATCGGACACGGGCAGCGGTGTGAGGCTCTTGCGAATGGCCGGGATAGGGTGGAGCAGCAGATGCGAGAAGGGAAATGGAGATGGAGGCCGTCGGCGATGGCGATGGCGGTGGCGGTGGCGGTGGCGGTGGCGGTGGCGGTGGCGGTGGCGGTGGCGGTGGCAGTAGCAGTGGCGGTAAGCGAGTGAAAGCAACGAACCAAGGCGAAGGGCAAGGGGAGAGGGCGAGCGGGGGTGTTTTGAGAGAGCGTACTGAAGGAGGAGCGGTGGGGCTTAAAAGTAACACGGATCCTATCACAATGCGCCCAAAACACTCAACGTACGTTACAAATAACTCATTGTAACTGCTTTCGCTGGGCTTGGCGTGTTGGTCTGTCTGAATCTCTCTCTTTTTTTTCTCGCTTTCTCGCTTTCTCGCTTTCTCGCTTTCTCTCTGTTGCAATACCTTTCTCTTGTCTGTGTTGTATGTTGCGTGTGCCTCTAATGCCCATTACAACTGGCAGCACCACCGTGTCCCGACTGCATCCCACCCCAAAGCACAGGCCAAAGCACAGGCCACGCAAACACGCGTTTCGCCGCATCGCCTCATAAATACACACTGCCGAGTCCCGAAATTCTCCTAGGAGTCTTGCCTTTCTCTGACTAAGCATGACAAGCGCGTGCCCGCCTCACTTTTGGCGGGTCGATCAGAAGTCCCGCCGTCTCGCTCCACGCCGCCGCCGCTACCGTCGCCCCGCTCCGACCGCCCAAGGCCTGCTCCACTTGCACTCCCCCCCGTCTCCCACTTGCACCGCATTCGCCGCCATCCTCTCTCCATCCTCACCATGGCCTCCAACGCTATCACACGTGCCCTTCCCAAGGCCCTCAAGGAGGTGCGACTCCACATCTGCCAGATTGGCCAGGGCAGTGCCGGCGCCCGGTAGGTTGGCCTTTGACCCTCTCCATCTGGCGGTCTCCCTTCCTCCTCCTCCATTAAGACGGTAGACTTCCTGACACTGATCCGAATCTACTTCCCTATGCTTTTCCTTGTCCTGTTCCCGGCCTCTCTGACATCACTGCGCTACCCTCTTCGCACGCATCGGCAGCAAGTTCCTCGAGGCCAACTACAAGCCCATCAAGCAGTCCAACCCCGATCTGCCCTTCCTCGTCCGTGAGGCCCAGGGAACACCAGCGCGCGCTTTCGCCAGGTTTGGTGAGTTTGGCGAAGTCAGCGCTGCTCACGATGACTGCGACTATCTCCAGAAAGAGGCAGTCTCGAAGTGCACATCGTTCGCAAAGGCTGACTGGTTGCTCTCCTTTTTCTGCACCGCACCGGCTTTTGGCAGAGAGGGGCATCGAGAAGAAGGTTGAGCTCGACGGGCTCAGCTCCAACGAGGTCGAGAAGAAGTTCAGCGAGCTCCTTGCCTCGTCCGCGTAGAGGTGCCGACATCCGAAGTAGGAGCCGAACGCAATACATATATTCAGCTGATTTGGATACCTCGATGGGTCACCTTTGTGTCGCACGTCTGCGGCAGAACAATGTCGAGCGCCGGATGCAACTCTAGGAGCGGCGAGCTGCTCCGTCTGAACATGATCAGGACCTTGCGATCGCCGAGCCTCAAACATCGACGCTCCTGCAAGGGCAGGGCTCAGGCCCTGTCTATCGAGGGGTGCCCTCTCATCTGTATGACTGCAACATGCGCTTCAACTTGCCGAAGCTTGCGTCTTCTACGGCGCTGCTGCCCTTTCTCGCGGTTCGACGTTTGGGGAGAGGTAGTAGCATAGACTTGCAAAACAGTTGGGCCGCACCGACCGATCCTGCCAAGTCTTACCGGAGAGCGCCATTAGTGATGGGCGAGCACGGGGCAAGCGCGTAGGGCGCCAATGGGCCTAGGATGGCGCGTGCTGTTCACGGGGATGGTAGCGCCGGCGTTGGCGAGGTCGACGGACCGTTTTCCAGTGCTCCCACCATCGTCCGGCCCCGATGGCGAGAGGCGAGCTTGGGCGGCCTGGCAGCTTGCTTTACGCGCTGAGCCCTCAGCGGGCCAGCTGAGAGTAGAGCTGTGCGGGCGTTTTGAATTGGGGGCCGTCTTTGAGAGAGGGAACTCAGTAAAAGGGCGTTGGAGAGGGTTTTTGGCCTGTTGACTTTTCTCTGATTACGATTTGCAATGCGGCGCGCCTTGCTGGCCGAGTGACGTCGGGTTTAGTTGTGGGCTAAGTTGGTTATGTACTTTGTGTCGGCAGCAGCGGTTTTGTGGAGGCCCAAGGAACAATCGTGCAAGCTCGCAGTAAGCCTTGCTGCTTCCTCATCTTGCTTCGCTTCTTCGGTTGTCTGCAACGTGCGCCTCGCTCCGACCCCTGTTTTCACAACCCATCGCCATTTCCCCTCTCCGACCCCTGAGGCTCCTGCTTCTCGCCGCCTCCAGCCGCCTCCAACCACCGCGTACCTTGCTCGCCATGAAGATCACATCCAGGCACATCGAAAAGGACGGCTCGGGCAAAGTGACCCTGACGCCCGAGGAAGAGTGAGCCAGCAGACGCCGCGAGCATCCGGCAGAGAAACCGCGAGCATGGTGCCCCTTGCACTGAGATCGGAGCGTTAACGTAGCTGACGCTTGTGCGATCTTGCTCCCTTCTTGCGGCACAGCGAAGACATGTACCACCTCTACAATCTTATTGAGGAGGGCGACAAGGTCCGAGCAGCGGCCGTACGCCGCGTGCAGTCAGAGTCCTCGACGGGCTCCATCGAATCGCATAGGGTTAAGCTAAACCTCACCATCCAGGTGGTCAAGACCACCTTTGACGCCACCGGCAGCTCGGCCCCTCCGGATCCCTCGGCGGCAGCGGCATCGACGGGCGGTGAGGAAGCTTCGGGAGAGGTTTCGAGGGCGGCGGCGGTCGGGTCCGGGGGCGGCGAAGGTGCCACACTCCAGGTGTCAGGCCGGGTGGTTGAGGAGAATCCGCATGTCAAAATGGGCGCGTTCCACACCCTCGACCTCGAGATCAACCGCAGCATGACGATCTGGAAGGAGAACTGGGACTCGGTGCACCTCGAGCGGCTGGGAGAGAGCAGTGATGTGGGCCAAAGGGCCGAGGTTGGCGCGCTGGTGCTTGGCGAAGGTGAGTCTCTTCGTCCCTCGCAGCTCGAACCTCTGTCCAGGACTAAGCTCTCATTCTTGGTTGCCCCCACTCGTTTCAAACATCCAGGTACGGCGAGCGTCTGCCTACTGACGGGACACATGACGGTGGTGCGGCAGCGGATCGATGTACCGATCCCTCGTAAGCGCAAGGGGATCCCGGCCTCTTCTGCGGACAAGGCGACGCAGCGCTTTTACGCCCAGGTATACAACGCCATTGTCAAGCTCCTGCAGCTGCCCGCGTTGCGCCTAATCATCATCGCATCGCCTGGCTTTACGCGCGACTCAGTGCTGGACTACGTGTTTGAAGAGGCGATCAAGCGAGGCGACAAGATCCTGATCGGCGCCGAGGCGAGGCGCAAGTTCCTCAAAATTCACTGCAGCAGCCCGCACGTACACTCGCTGATGGAGGTGCTCCGCAGTCCCGAGGTAAGTCTGGAGCGCTTGAGCTCGCGTGGCCTCGACACTGCGGTGCGAGTCGCGTCTATGCACGTATGCTGACCCATATCGGCGCTGGCGGATGGCAATAATCTTCCTGTAGGTCAACGCCCAGCTCAAAGACACCAAATTTGCGCGCGAAGGGCAGCTGCTGGAACGCTTCATGAAGCAGCTAGCGAGCGACGAGCTGCGGGCGTGGTACGGCGAGAAGCACGTGTTTCTAGCGGCGTCAAGAGGAGCGATTGGCGTCCTGCTCATCTCGGACGGGCTGTTCCGGGCGGCGGATCCGGCGCGGCGCAAGCGGTTCGTGGAGCTGGTGGAGGATGTGCGCAAGCAGGGGGCCGAGGTGGCCATCTTTAGCTCGATGCACGAGAGCGGGCGGCAGCTCAACTCGTTGACGGGCATCGCGGCCATCCTGACGTATCCGTTGGACATTGAGATGGTCGAGGAGGAGGAGGCCGAAGCCAACGGGACCGAGTCCGCCCCGCAACAGTCTAGCAATTGAACGCTTCACGGCACAACTCATACATACATGTCGCCCGAGGCAAGCCTTTGCTACATCTTTTTGTAAAGTGAAAGGAGGCGATTGAGCTTACAGACTGTCAGAGTAGCGAGCAAGAGGCGGTAAGCAACCAAGCAACCAAGCAACCAAGCAACCAAGCAAAAAGACTTACAGGTTGTAAGCCAGGTTCGCGTCGGGCTGGTGGGGGTCACGTGATCCTGTCTGAGAACGCGTTATAATACGAGTGGACGCGAGGCTGTAGTCTTATGTATTTTGCCATCTTGCATTTAATGCAACAGCAGGCAGAGCGCCAGCGTGCTTGGTTAGGCCAGGTTAGCTAGGCGCGGGTGAGGCTTGGTTGTGTTACTTTGGACTGTGGGCTGGAAGCCGAATGCGCAAACGACTGCAGCCACGGCCAGCCGATGAGTGCCTACGTAGCATGGGCCAGGCCAGAGCCAAACGGCGGCTGAAAGGCCAACACGTGAAGTACAGAGTAGTGGCACGCTGCAGGGTGAAACGGGCGACGCCGAGACACAACGAGCAGCAAGCAGGCCGTTGCACATGGACGGCTGTGACGTTGGTGAGAAGCGGTGTAGAGCCTAGACGCTGGAATTCGCATTTCCATTAAGATTCATATTGTGATTGTGATATCATGAATGCGTGCGGGCCAGCAGCTGACACGCCAAGCGGACGGCGCAAGGGAAAAATAGTGGGGCGGCGGCCAACGCTGCTTTGATGCTGTGCCCGCGAGCTTTGCACAGTCGGGCCCGCACCGCCAGCACCCACTGCAAAGCGTCCGCCGTCGCCCCGCCCCCACTCGCCTTCCCCTCCGTCCCCTCCACCACCTTCCCATTCTCTACCTCCAGCCGACTACCCACCTACCGTCCTTGTCCCCCCCGGCCCCACCTCGACTTCACCACAAACGCCACCGACTCCATCCTGCACTGGCCGTTCCGTTTTCGCACTCATACCCGGCGCACGCGATCGCACCTCAGTCCTTCATTATCCAGCCTCAGCCCAAAATCTTGGAATACTACTCGACCTTGCGCCCATTCGATTCGAGGTCCATCCTTACCCCCAACAAACGGCGGCTCTACGAGGATCTCGGGCGACTCGCACAGATCAATGGCGGCCGAGCGCTCCCGACGCTCCTGATCGACTCGTCGGCCGGTCCAGGCAGGCTCACACCATTACGTTGCTCGGCTCACAGGGCTAGACGGCGTCCTCCGTACGGAACAGCTCGTACTCATCTCGCTTCCTTTTAGAACCCCCAAAAAGTAGACACCGGGCCGCCAACTTCGGCCTACACGACACGACACCATGGCGGAATCGTCCATCTCGGTTTGCGGTGAGTGGCGAGAGGCATGCCTTGTCGAGCCAGCCCACTCGGGATGCATTACTGACCTTTGACATGCCATGTTTCTCACTCTGCGCCATGCCTTTGCTGCGCCCATGCGGCCCTGTGCAGTGAGGATTCGGCCCTTTAGCGAAAAGGAGGCCGCCCTACTGGCGCCGGAGGACAATGTGTTGCCGTTTCTTGGGGATGGCGGGCTCGGCGCCTCTCCCAACAAGCCTAATATTCCCATGGCAGGTACAGGGCCGGGCGGCCTACGACCCAGGATTATCCGACCCATTGTCAAGCCGATGGACGACCAGGTGCTCGTCTTTGACCCGCCGGACAACAACCCCCTCTCCCGGCTCTACTCGCACAGCCATCTCAAGCATGGCGGAAAGAAGAGCAAAGACATGCGCTACGCATTCGACCGCGTCTTCAACAGCTCCTGTACCCAGAATGACGTCTTTGAACAGACCTGCAAGCCTTTGATGGACGGTATCCTGAACGGTTACAACGCTTCCGTCTTTGCATATGGCGTGAGTTGATAGGCTCGAACCTCGCTTTAGAATGGGAAGGGGATAAAAAGCAAAGATGAGCCGGTGCTGAGCTGAGAATGCGCTCTGATCATGGACGCTTTCAACCCCCTTTAGGCGACGGGATGCGGCAAAACCCATACGATTTCGGGCTCTCCAGATGATCCGGGTCTCATCTTTTTGACGATGAAGGAGCTCTACCAGCGGATCGACGAGGCAAGAGAAGAGTCTGAGGTTTACATCCGGCTATCCTACCTAGAGATCTACAACGAGACGATCCGAGATCTGCTTAGTGCGGAACCGACGCCGCCCGGTCAGGGCCTGGCGCTGAGGGAAGATGCCCACAACAAAATCTCAGTCGTCGGTATCACCGAGCTCGTGCCGGAAAGCCCCGAGTCGGTGCTGCAAATTATCCAGGAGGGCAACCTCCGACGAACGATGAGCCCGACCGAGGCCAACGCGGTCAGTTCGAGGAGCCACGCCGTGCTGCAGATTAATGTCACCCAGAAGCCGCGGACCGCCGATATGTCGGAGGACGTGACGAGCGCGTCGCTCAACATCATCGACCTGGCCGGATCAGAGCGTGCCTCCGCCACTCGCAATAACGGGGCGCGTATGAAGGAGGGCGCAAATATCAACAAGTCGCTGCTAGCGCTCGGCAACTGCATCAACGCGCTGTGCCAGTCCGGAGGACTACGGAAGCACGTTCCATACAGGAACAGCAAGCTTACCCGGCTGCTCAAATTCTCGTTGGGTGGCAACTGTAAGACCGTCATGATCGTCTGCGTCAGCCCATCGAGCGCCCACTACGAGGAGACGCACAACGCCCTCAAGTACGCCAACCAGGCCAAGAACATCCGGACCAAGGTTAGCAGAAACATGATCAACGTCGACAGGCACGTTGCGCAGTACGTCCAGACCATCCAACAGCTCAAGGAAGAGGTCGCCGAGCTCAAAGCGAAGCTCGAAGAGAAAGGATCGCACGAATCGGCTGCCGAGAAGCGCAAGAAGGCAGAGGCGGCTCAGGAGGCGGAAAGCGTAAAGAGGGAGATTAGGGGCAAGACGGACAATGTCCGCCGCCTCGTGCGAGAAAAGGGCGGCTTCGAAGCCCAGGTGACGGCCGCCGAAACTCGCGCTGCCGAGATCCGGCGACGGCTCGACCAGGTCGAGGCGGAGCTCGCCGCCCACCGGAGCCGCAGGGGGCCATCTCCGACGAACGAAGGCGACACGGAGCTGGAGCTCCTCGAGGGCGAACGCGACATCCTCCGGTCGCTGTTGCAGCGCGACGAGGCCATCGTCCGCAGCCAGGAGCTCAAAGCTGGCTCCGACAGCCTTAGCAACAGCCTGACCATGCACCGAGGACTGCTAATGGTCGCCAGCCAAAACCAGAAGTTCGACAAGCACACGTCCGAGACGATCCAGTACCTTGGCGATTCGGTGCGAGCCGAGCTCGAATCCGTCAAGGCCCAGGTCAAGTATGAGGCCGTGCTCGCAGTCCTCCGCAACAGCGCGCAGGACGTGGCGCGTCTCGTCTCGATCGCAGCCAAAAGCACGGTGGCTCTACGAGACGCTGCTGGCCAGCTGGAGTACGAGACCGGCGAGGTGAGCAAGGGCGTCGACGTAACAGAGCTGGCGTCGAAGCTCTCGGAGCTGGCCGCCCAGATGCGGGGCCTCGCCACGGGCAACGACCAGGAGTTCGTCTCCCTGGCCGGCAGCGGCGTACTCCAGAGCCCGCAGGCGGGTTCCTCGGCGAGGCCGGCGAGGATCGGCACTTCGACTGTTCTGCGCCGCGCCCGGCGATCGTTTGGCAATGCTCAGCCAGCGCCAGTCCTGCAGGTTGCGCCCGCCGCCGTCGGCGTCCGGGCGGCATCGGCCGCAGGCCCCACGCGCCCGGCGGGCACCGCCAGAACCGGCGTGCGCCGCACATCGCTGGCGATCGGCAGTAGCCGGGGGATCCCCTCATCCCCGAGCAAGCCTCCTGGGGCTAAGGGCGCCCTTGCCGCTGCAGCTGCCGCCGCACCAGCACGGGCCCACTTTGCAAGCAGCCCGCGCAAGGCCAACCGAAGGCTGAGCTTGCGGAGGGTGAGCGCTGTCGGCCTTGGAAGCAAGCCGTCCGCTGCTGCCGAGAGTGCAGCACCCGCCAAGAAGACGTTCCGCTGGGCCGATGAGGCGGGAGAAGGCTCAATTGACGACAAAGGGAAGAAGGCTGCGCCCCGGGAAGCCCTGGCCGCACCGTCATCGACGGTGGCTGCAGCAACGGCGCCATTGGCGGGCATCAACGGCTCAACGAGCCAGGCGCAACCGCAGCACGCGTTGATTCGCAAGCCCGCCAGCCGGATTCCCGGCGACCACGACACTGGAGACAGTTCCAACGGAACCGATTGGGAGGATTATGGCAGCGAGGCATCGCAAAATCGGGCGGGCGCCCGCGCAAGCCCAAACGCAGCGCTCACTGCCATCGCCAAGCCTGTTGCAAAGAAGGCGGCGAGCATGTTTGACCGCAACTTCCTCGCCAAGCGCGCCGCCGTGAATTCGGCCTCGTCTCCCTCGGGACTTTCGGGTGCCAGGCGGGCCGGTGGAGATGAACTGGAGAACGACGACCGCTGCGCCGCCACAGGCAGCTCGAGCTTCTCCATCGACCAATTCGCGGCGCGCGAGCCGCTTGGCGAGATGGGCAACCGATCGCTGCCGACCAACGTCACGGCGCTCGAGCTGACGGGTGCCAAGTTTGGCAGCGAACGGCGGGGACCCTACTCGCGCCAATCGCTGTCGGGCACCGGCGGCGGCGGCGTCGGACCCGTGCGGCGCAAGGCGAGGACGAGCAGCATCCTGCCGAGCGGGCCTGGTGCGCTGGCGTCGATCCCGGCGTCGCCCAAGGCGCCGAGAGTGGCTTCGGGGCCGCCCAACAACACGGCAGCGCGCCTCGCGCGGCGAGCCAGCAGCCTGACTGTCAACATGAGCGCGCCAACGCCCGGCAACCCGCTCGGTAGGCCCAGCAGCATCGTGCCTTCATCGCGCTCAGCAGCGCTCGGCACGATTGGCGAGAACAGCTTCGATGCCAAAATGGGCAAGCGGATGCTGCGCTAGTTGGCTCGATTGCGCTCCCCCTCCCTCTCTCTCTCCTTCTCTCTCTCCTTCTTTCTCTCTTTCTCTCTCTCTCTCTCTCTCTCTCCCTCCCTATCTGGTCCGCCCTTTCGCTCTGCTCTCTCTGCGCAACGATGCGTCTAAACCGTTCTATTACCCCTCCCTTTCCCCCCGTCCCTTTGTTCCACCTACCAGCAAGACCTACATCCAACCACCCATCTCCCCTGTACAATATCCCACAAATCGAACAATCCCCGCTTCTAGTCTCTCTCCTCCTTCTCTCTCCCTCTTGCCTTAGCCTCCGCATTCCATCCAGCCCGACATCCCGCCAACCAGGGCAAGCCAGGCAAGCAAGTGGGAGAGACTTCGTACCCACCCACCCTCCTTTTGACATCCCAGACAGCCACACTCTTTTTTCTTGTCACATGTCCAAAAAAAAACCATCTCCGCGGAGACATTCTGCGCATTCTTCCCATAGTTCCTCGCGCTTGATTTGTGTGTGATAGTGCTCCTCAAGATGTACAGAGAAAGGAGAGGAAACGAAACGAAATGAGACGAAAGGGAGGGCAGGGAGGGTTCAAGAGAGGTTCAAGACGTCATTGTACCAATCGACTTCGGACTGGAGGGATTTCTTCTGATTTTCAGCGGATCGGAAACCTTTTACCCCCCAGTATTGCGTTGTAGAGCATCGCAAAGTACGTCCGAGCCCGCACGTCCCACAGAAGCCAAAAGCAGACCATCGGCGTCAGCCATTGTCCTCTCCCAATCCATCCAGTAACAACCACCCTGATTACTCACCATGTCCCTCACCCTCAAACCTCAAATACCTAACCTTACCCCCACTCCTCTCCACCTTCTCCACAATCCTCTCACTCTGATTGGGGGGTACAACCTTATCCTCGCTGCCCTGCTGCACCAATAGCGGCACTGCAATCTTATCTGCCAGATAAATCGGCGACCTCTCTTTATACACCTCGGGAATCTCCTCCGGCCGTCCCCCGATGAGTTGGAAGGGGTACTGCGATTCAAACTTGTGCGAATCAGCCGCAAGCATCGCCAGGTCGCAGATGCCGTACCGCGATGTGCCCGCGGCAAAGACCGTGCTTCGGCATAGGCTCAGTAGGACTGTGTAGCCGCCCGACTAAGGCGTGGGATACGAGGATGCAGGAATGCGGGAATGCGCCCAGAAGCAGATGGAGAGGTGGAGTCAGAAGTCGTCGAGTAGGCAAATTCACTCCCACGCTCGCAAGGATGAAGGATAGAATAGAAGAGAGCCAAGGGGCGAAAAAGGGGGAGGGGGGACAACGTACCGATCCACCCGAAATCACAATCGCATTGGGATCCGCCAGGGGCATCCTCTTCGACTTCTTGCTCTTGCTCTTGCTCTTGCTCTTGCTCTTATCCTTACCCGTGCCGGCGCTCTTGACGCCGGCGCCGGCAACCTCGCCCACCTCACGTCCCTTGCCCTCATCGCCAAACAGCGCCGGGTACAGGATGCGATACACCCGCTCCGCCGTCGACAGCCTCGGCGACAGCTCGGAAAACAAATTGACCACCTTGCCCGCCCTCCTCTGCGGATCCTCGGCGTCGCTCCTCTTGCCATCCTTCTCCACCAGCGCCAGGTAGTCGACCACCGACCACCGCCGGAACCCTTCGCCAACATACAGGTCCAGGATCCGGTCGCGCGGAATCAGCCGGCTGCTCTGCGTCGCGAGCACGTTGCGATCCGCTACGCCAAACGGCAGCCGCAGCCCGCGCGTCGTGCTGATTTGCAGCCCGACCGACGGGATCGCGGTGAGCGACTGCGTGTCAACGCGCCGCATCTTGCTCCAAAGCCACGCCAGCGCCGTCCCTGCCGCCACCTGCCGACCGAGCGATGGCACGGCCGATGTCGCAAACGGAGCAGCCACGCCCAGCCCGACCAGCACGTCCCACCAGCCCCAGGCGCGCTCTGTATTCTTCAGCGTCACCTGCACCGAGCCGTTGTCCAGCTTCGTCGCGCTGACCGCCGATCGCTCCTGGCGTGTCTGCTTGAGCTGCCGGCGCACCCTCTGCGCCTCCTCAGCCGACAGCTCGCCGAAGCACTTGCCGCTGCCACTAGCGCTGGATCCCAGGTACTCGGCCGCCGAGATGCAGTCCTGGATGTCGACGACGCCCCACTGCGCCATCAACCGGTTCATGTAGTCTCGTCCGTAGCCGGTGCTGCCGCCATAGTTGACCGAGCACACCATCCAGCCGCGCGACGTCCAGAACTGCGTCGGCAGGCTGAGGCCTGCGTGGGCCGCATGCGTTGGTCCTCCGTGGATCGTGATCATGCAGGGCGGGCTGGTGCCCGCCGGAGCGACATAGCGCGGGTTCTTGGGCGGGAAGACGATGGCGTGCGCCGTCGAAGGGGTGCCGTCGGGCAGCTCGGTGGGGAACTCGATCTCCTCACCGGGGCTGAGCAGATCCTTGGAGATGGTGCCGTCTGAGACGACGTCGCTGCTGCGCTTGATCACGCGGATATTGTCGTCGCTGATCTTGTATCCGTTAGCGGCCAGCCCGCGCAGGTCAACAGAGACCAGCGTCGAGGGCTCGTCGTCACGCGTAGCCTCGAGCACAAACGAGGTGGCCGTCAGCCGGCGCAGCTGCGTGACACCCACAAAGGGGCTGGAGAGCCCAATGAGCCGCGGCCTTCGGAGGTTGATAAGCCCGAGCGAGTCCTTGGCGCCGTCGGTAACGGTGACCACGAGCAGGTCCGGCGTGAGGGGCGCGTACGACGAGTTGTTAAGCGTCCAGCAGGGAGGTCCAAAGTCCTGCTTGACCGGCTCGGGCAGGACGGGCTTGGGTTCCGACACGGCGAGCTGCTGCTGTGCATTGAGGTCGACCTTGACGGTGTAGAGGTTGGCAAAGTCGGTGTGGTCGCTGGTGAAGAGCAGCTCGGAAGCGGTCGACAGCGGGTCGCGAGGGATGCCCCAGACGGGCTGCTGTAGCGCCTCGTCGCGGCCCGCCGGTCCGACTCGCACGGGCCGGGCTTCGGAGAGCGTTGGCGTACCATCGGCAGCGCGCTCGAAGCGGGCGATCCAGAGCTCGGTGCCCCACCAGGGCATGCTCGGGTGGTACCATGAGACCCAGGCGACAAACTTGCCGTTGGGCGAGAAGCGCGGGAACGTGTAGAAATCACGATCGGAGCCGTCGTCGGGTGTCTTTGTGGCATCTCGGGGGCCCTGCTTTCCGGCCAGCAGAATGTTGACGGTGGCGGGCGTCGTCGACATGTCGAGGCACACCAGGCTGTTGACCACCTTGCTCGGCTCGTCGATGGTGTGGTCCTCCTGGATGGCGAGAGCGAAGTTGGCGTCGGTAGGGTGCGGGCCAAAGTCAGCGTATCGGTGAGCCGGTTCCTCTGCAGGCAGACAGGGGCCAACGACGATACCGAGGTCAGCTTGGCGAGGAACGGCAGAGAGGCCGGACAGGAGCGCGGAAGTAACGTACCAGGAGTCACGACGTGAGGCTCGTCGTCGAGGCTAGTCCTCAGCACGTCAAAGGCCTTGGGGTTGTAGTCGGTGAAGAGGAAGGAACCGTCAGCGAGTACTGCGGCCGCACCGCCGCCGTACTCGTGGACGCCGGAGCGGACGTTGTACTTGCCGCCGGTGAGGTCGGTGGCATCGTGAGCAGAGCCGTTGCGAGTGTGAAGAAGCGCGGCGCGTCCGGATTCAAAGGGACGGTTCTCGACAAAGACGACTTCGGGATGGTCGTTGTTGGTGGTGGGAACGAGGATCTCGCCAAAGG
>JALNIF010002257.1:0-15813 GCA_026284005.1 Thecaphora frezii | reverse complement strand
TTTTTCTTTTCTTTTTTTTTTTTTTTTCTTTTTTTTTTCTGTGTGTGTGTGAGTGTGTGTGTGTGAGAGAGAGAGAGAGTGTGTGTGTATGTGTATGTGCGTGTGTCTGTCTGCCTGTCGGTCCGTGTGGAAGCGACCGCACCGACACACCCAACTGCCAAACTCGCACGCTCAGCCAGACCACGCCAGGCCACACAACGGGCGCAGCATAGCAGCCACGAGCACCAAAAGCAACTCAAGCATCAGCACCCTGGGCACCTACCATTCACATACACACGCATACACTCATCCACTCGCATGCACAACACCAGCACAACACAAACACCCACTACAACTCTCACACCTACACACACCTACACACACACACACATACACACATACACACACGCACACGTATACACACACGCTCCCTCATAGTCTTTCCCTCTCCCACCCATCCCTAGCAGTGTACTCTACCCTATACTCGGGCTTGTAATGTAATTGCACTCGAGTGTAGTCAAGCTCGCTCTCTCCAGCCATGGCAGCGAGGCTCGGCACCAGCTCAGCGCCTACCGAGCGCCAGACATCCGCAACGCCGAAGGGCGAACTCCGGGAGGCCAAAAACGTTGTCTCCCAGCAACATGCCTCTCGCCTGTTGGCTGTCGCCGTTTCCCGTGCGCCCAAATCCTATCACAACCCAAAACAGCACATACATACAACAGCCACATGCAGCGCTCAAACACCAACACAATAAACGCACCGCTTCCACCAACAGCGCAGTCGTCCGCCGCACTCTACCTACCACACAAACCGGGTCGACGCGAACCACGAAAAGGTCCGCCATAGTGCCACTTTACGCAACCTGGCCACTGCCTCACCCCCACCCATGTCTACCCGTCCGCCAGTCAAGCATAACACCAGCATCCGCTACACTTGCCTTTCCAATCCAAACTTGGCCCAATAACGGGTTTCCCAATTCTTTAAAATGTGATTCCTAATTAAATAAATCAACAAAGCATTCTCCCTTTCTTTTTTGTACTAAAAAATAGCATAACATATTATGACAAAATAAAAAAATCCATCCCCAACTCTTTCGCAACTTTGCCGTTAGCACCCTGTCGCTCTTTTTTCCCTCCCCCAAAGACGGCCGGACCCTTGGTTTCCAAATTACCCACACAGGGCTCGCTCGCACCGGTTGCGTTTCGAGGCGACAGCTTGGCCTGTTGGTTCCAAGAAGTTGGCGCTGCCGCCTCTAGCACCGGCGGTCCCCCCTCTTTTCCCTCGACAGGCGCCTTTACACCCTTGCTTTCTGTTGTAGGATTGCCTGCTGCCACTCCAGCTCACAACTGATTCTGACCGGGACAACGATATGGCAAGACGGTGCTGCGAGCATGGTAGCCTGCCAGCCACGATCGATCTGCCTGCTACGCCAGGCCACGCGCACTGGTATAGCGAAAGAGAGCCGAGCCGAGCCTTGAGCCCCTGGCCCAGAGCCAGGCGTACAAAGGGCCAGATGGTCGACAGGCCAGCGAAGCGCCGGAGCGGGGAACGGGCACAGCATTCGGCGTTTCCCTGCTCGAAGCCCTCCCCGGCTCGGCTTGACAGATAGACCAACAACAGCATCCACGCAGCACTCCTGCTCGCTCTCGCCCCGGATGCGAAAAGGCTCCAGGGGGTTTGGTCTAGACCATTCGACGTTTAAAAATACAGCACGTAGACATACGCTATTAAAAGGTAGTGCGACTAGTGCTTCAAGCCTTGCAATTCATGCTTTCTCATATTTGGATTCGCATCGAGAATAGCTTTAGCTCTCGTAGCTCGTTTCATACACGCCTCCAGAACCGATAACACGCGATTTAAATTACATCTAAACGCTCCTGTGTTTTTATTCAAGAATGCATCGCGGCTACGTTGGATTCGCCAGCAACCGCTGCTCGTGCAGAGCCAGAGCAAGGTCACAGGTACGTAGCGAGGTGTGCACTCCCAAAGCAGATTCGAGTTCTAAGCTCTGTCTAGTATGATCTGCTTGAGGCCAGCCAGAGAGAAGTAGAACACGCTATGGTAGTTGATTGTCCGCGCTGCATTGTCACGATGCGGCCTACTTTGCGGCGGCGCCAGAGCCTCGCGTTGCCTTGTCTCGCGTCAGCCCAACTGAAACACTAGTTGTTGCGTTGCGACGTTTTCTCTCGACCCTTGAACCAAGCAAAGACCCTTGACATCGTGCGTAACTTTGGGCGCGTGGGTGCGTGGGTGCATGGGCGTGCGCGTGGATGCGAGCGCGAGCGCATGCGTGTACAGTAGCAGGAAGAAGAAAATAAAATCAAGTTATGTGTGTGCGGGGACGGTGTGCGCCTGTGTATACCCTTCCAGTCCGCCTCAAGTGTACAAGTGTAGTTGGGTCCAGCAAGGCACTACTGTTCGGCAAGCCACGGTTGTAGCCCGCCGGCCTCTCTCCTTGACACCGTTGCCTTCCCGTATTGCGCAGGCGCCCGATTGGGCGTAGCCAGCAAGGGCAGTCCCGAATGCGAACAACCTAGTCGTTAGTCTAGTCTCTCCATGGACGCTTTTGTGTGGCTAGCTTCACACTTGACTTTATTTCCCACTCCCACTTGGCGATGCATCCGCCACCATCGCTCCGCCAGAGGACAACCCGAGTGAACCTGCGAGCGAGTCTCTGGAAGGATTCGCTCTTCCGCAAGTCCAGGCAAAGATGGACCAGAAATGGTATGGCATGGGCAAGTTCTGGTGGAAGCAAGAGACTGTAGTTCCTCCGTAGACTCATCATCCGCCGGGCCGAGCCTCTGCAGACTTGGGCCAAAGAACGAGGGCGTGGACTTTCTATGAACTCTAATTTATCGAGCTCTGACCGTGATTTATTGCCTTGTATTCTAAGTGTAAGCGGGCACACATAAATACATATGTGAATTTTCCTATACTTGTTAAGTGGCTTAAGTGTGAGGGCAAAGACAAATAAGAAATATATCATCTTACTTTAGAGGGTAAACATAATGTATGTATGCAGGGTAAGGCAGTCAAACCCGGACGGTCTTTGCGTCTTGCTTCGAGCCGCTGCAGTGTCTAGTGTTCCTGACTTGCGCACAAAAAGCACGACCACTCGACGACAAACGTGACCTTGACAGCGGCGCGCCTAGTGTGGGCGCGGTGTGTGGGTGGCGTCGACCACCCAAGTAGCCGGCGCCTGTGGTCCCAAACCTCGAGCGGTTCGGTCCGAACCCCGAGCGTGTGCAGATGAATTTGAAATCCTTTGCATCGTCCTAGCTTGCCAACTTGGCCTGACAAAGCCTTAGCTTGCTTGGGCATCTCAAGAGCCGTGTGCACGCACTCCGTGGAGGTTTTTTTACCTCGGTATCAGGGACAGCACATGCTGCGCCAGACACGACACGCCGCGACACGAGCTTTCGCGATTTCGTCCATCATATGAGGTACACATGACTGGCCACCTCAATCACCACCAACAACATCATGCCATGCTAGAGCACGTACGGTTACTTTGTTGATCCATTGCACCAGCAGAGCCATCTGGATCGTGACATTGGATGACGTTGCAAACGGGGAGAGCAGGTCTTGGATTCACCTCTTCGCCCAGAAGGCTTGGCGCCACGGGGCTTCTCGGTGGTGCGCGCGACGGTGCCAGAGTTGGGGCGCTGCTGCTGGACCGTCCCCGGATTGTTATTGGGCCAGCAGCTTGTCTGGGACCAGGCCTGGGCCTCTGACGACGCCCGGGCGGCGGGCGGGTAGCCCCCTTCACGCCTCCCTTGCTTGTGTGCGCTGGGAGAAAGGTCGTTGCAGTGCAGCACAGCACCAGCCAGTCATGCAGAAAGTGGAAGGGACAAACCCAGGAAACCCGGCGAGCGCCGTGTGCGGGCCACAGCACCGCACTTGGCCGTTGGCTTTGCCTTGAGCGGTCTTCGGGCCGCCAAGGCAGCGAACCCACTCGAGTGCACTACTCTGCATCTGCGTACTAGTGCAGAAAGGCTCCAGCATCCCGCCTTCTTGTTCGCGTGGTCCTCGTGGCACAATTAGCTACAGCTAGTACGGTACGCGGTCTATGTCTATATTGGTGAATCAATTTAGGATTTGTTATATCCTGAGGCTGGCCAAAGGACGATGAAAATCGAACAAAAAGGATCGAAGCAGGCCAAGCCGGCAGAGCGGGTTTAAGCCCTGGGCGCTCATGCAGGCCAGGAACTGGAATCAACCGTTGTCCTTTTCCCTGACATCCCTTCTGTCCCAAGGGCCTCCTAACGACACCTAAGGGGGCCGGGACCCTCTCTGACCGCTTGCCAATGTTGCAATGTTTATCCGCACTCACTGGATCCGCCCCTTTTGGAGGCGGATTCGGACGTACGGCCTGACGAGCCTCCATCATCGAATCGCCAACGCCCGCACACGACTGCGAAGCCAAGGTGAATCAAGCGGTGTCCATGACCGCATACTCTGCTCCCCTTGACTCGGCGGAGTGGCTACGCCTGGCACCTGACAGCAGGCGGCGGTTACTTGTCAACGAGCAGGGTTCGCAGCCTATTCGAGCACCACTCCTTGTGGCAGGCGCTTGACCTGTTGTTTCAACTTCGGCCCGCAACAGCTGGCGAAACCTGTAGCTCCCAACCAGGCCATAGTCACTGAGTGACGGCGGCAAACTCGCCTCGGCGACCGCTTGCCCACTCTTCTGCAAATAACTACTTTTTCGGGAGCGCTCAGACCTCCCCGCTGTGGCGAGGCAGGACACAGATAGAGTCGTGCCCGCTGCACATGTGCAAAAGAGTCGACCCATTCATTGCAGCCTTTTGTCGGAGAAGAACCGGATAACGATGCTACACCAGCTCTATGACCATCACGTGTAGCCCTGTCCCTTTAGCCTCTTGCCTCGCTCTCTTTTGCCTCCCCACCCTGCCATTCACAGTCGCGCGAAACCCTTCAGTCACCCTCGGCCTCGCCGGATGCGTTGGTAGGCTACCAAGCACGCTGTAGGCTGAATCCTATTTTAGCAACAGCGAGATGGGCTGCGCCGACCGACGTTGCCATGTGACACACATACAGAGCATTCATACAGCGCGAGCAGTGGATGGTAAGCAGTTCGATATGACATTGGCTGGCTATTCGGCTTGCACTAGATGTGATCTGTACTCAAGCAGGAGGACCTTCGGAAGCCACCGCCCTTAAATTCCTAGACTCTACTCGCAAGTAGCTATGACGGATTCGTTCCGCCGCCGAGTAGCTGGTACATGGCCAACTACATATCAAACACCATTAGTATCTTGGCGGTAGGCCGCAGATGGCGTAGTTGGATTGCATCTAAAGGCAGGGGAGGCCGACGTCGGCTAGTCCGGTCGGACTTTACCCGACGAGATCTCGGGATGAAGAAATCTTGGTGGACCCTTGGGTTCTATGTAGTTGGCGGTTGGAGGTAGGTTGTCGAGCGTAGCGACGGCCGAATTCTCCGTTTGGGCCGCCCGCTCCCACGCCAGCGCACGGCCGGGCGGAAGGGCCGCCGCAGCCAACCGTTCCCGGAGCGCCTACCGAGTAGTAGCAGTGAAGGGGTCGTCCGGGCAGAGCTCGGTCGGAAGGCCAACCCTGCCATGCGAATCGCTCTAGTCGGTCGTCTTCCGGTCGTGTCTCGAGGCGAGCGCATCGACCACTTTGGTGCTAAGTAGGCTCGAGCTGTATCCTACCTGAAGCAGTTGGTCCAGGATCAGTCTCGAGAGATGAGGAAGGCCGACTTGGCCGCCCAGACTACCTCGAGCGCCCGCGGCTCCGCCACGCAGTCTGACACTCTACACTCCCCGCCTTTGGGCGTGGTGCGCCACACTATGAGTTCCAGAACCAACAGGCTCAACAAGACAGGTGGAAGCCACGCTGGAAACGGCGGCGAGAGCCCTGACTGCGTCAAGAGTTGCCAATCGGCACACTACACACCCACACACCCACACACCCACTCACCCACACACCCACTCACCCATACACTTGCACGCACACACGCACACACGCACACACAGACACACACACACACACACACACACACACACACACAGAGCATTTATTCAGGCATGCACACAAACACCTATAACTCGACCTCATTCATCAAAACGAAATCACTGCTGTCCTTCGAGAAAGCGTTGCTCACGCGTAGCGGGCAACGCAAGCCCGGACCGCTAGCAACCCTCTCGATGCCACGCAACGCCAGAGGACAGGGCAGCCAGGACAATATCAAAGCTCAAGACTGGAGTGCTGAGCCGAGGCGAGTTGTCCACTGCAGGCCATGGCGTACCATGCCAGCGGCGGCTTGTTGGAGCTTGCTTTCGAATCCCCTTTGGCGCGCCACCGATACTCTCCTGGAGCGCATCATGATTCATTTTATATATTCTTATCGTGTTCCATACAAAACCACTCATTGTGGCGCCGAGGCGGTCTGGAAGGATGCAGCACAACAATGGGCTTGATGCAAGTCTTGTCCACCTCCCATACTAATGGTGCCGGATGTTTGGGGGGCGGATTCTAAGTAACGTAGACTTGGCGTCCCACCGGCGATCGCAGCATACACGTCTTCGACAATCTTACCGTCCCGACGGAAGACGCTGCACGCTCGACACCGAGGCTGCTTTGGCATTTCACAGCCCCCTCCCCCCTTTTCCTAGTCAGTCGCTTGCCATGTCTTCGTCGATTCACCGACTCTGAGTCCGAGGACCAGGTTCGAGGATGGCTCCCGTTCCACCGTCGGCTCGATTGAGAACGCGACCAAGGGTCGCTGTCCACGTAACGCCAACAGCGGCTTACCAGCTGGGATCGAGAGGCGCCGCCGACACGCTGGCATTGGTCGTAGCAATCGCCATGGGGCCAGCGGGCCTCTGTGGCAGTCTTCTATTGACCGGGAGATGAATTCATGATGGGGGTTCAGCGACTACCCGGGTATCCCGGTACAGGCCAACTGAGGATGCCCCAGGCAAGTCGGAGCTTATGCGCCGACAGCATCCGTCCTGGGCCGACCCTCATAGAAGGTGTACGACGTGTCGCAGCCTACAGAAGGCCTTCCATCGCTTGCCAAATGACGCTGGGTTGTGGATCTGCGCCGACAGGGTCCAGCGGAATTCGGAGCTAGGAACCAGATGATTGACCAACCACCCTGCCTCTTCCCCCATCCCCCCCTTGATGGACGAGGGCGCACACAGAACGATGCTCCGAACGCGGGCCCCGCGGAGGCGTAGCGGCTTGCCGGTTGCCCGAAAGCTGCAACGAAGTCTCAAAAAGGCCCTTGTCTGCACGGAAAGTGCCACGTGCAACAGCGGCGCAGGAGCGCATCTGGTCAAGAGCGAGCCATCGTACACCAGCTCCGGCGAGCTTGGCTGACTGACAGCCGTCGACGTTAGCTCTTTGTGCCAAAAAAGCAAGCCAGGCGAACGCACAAAGACTGGCCTGGACCGATACACCGGAAGGTGAGAAGCTGGGTTTCCTTTCGCCTTCCGCCCTCGACGGGCTTACCCCAAACAGGCCAAGGGTAAGGGTAGCAGGAATAGTCGGTCGCGGTCTCTGAATACCCGCATTGCGGAGAGCGCGTGAGGAGAGTTGGTCAAGGACGGGAGGGCAAAAAGCAGAGGAGGGAGGAAGAGGCCGAGCGAGGCAAAGCGCCTTGATGCTAGGCGAGGACGAGGCCAAACTGTAGCGGGTTTCGATCTCATTTTCCAAGGCATACCGGGGACGGACGCTGAATTCTGCTGGTCGTCTCTCTCGGCCTCCTCTCTTTCCTTCTGTCCTTCCCTTTGTGTTTCTTGTAGCCCTCTGCATCACGGGTGCCGGTTGAGCTTTACCAAGGTGGCTGCACGGTCCGCGATCTTAGGCACAGCAGTGGAATGGAGATTGGGGCCAGTACGAGACCCGGACGAAGGGGACCGCAAGAAGACAGAGGAAGAGAGAGGCGCACCGCCCTCCATGGCTATAACAGTACGTTGACCCGGCAAAAGTCGGACGGGCCTCGCGCATCTCGTTTGTGGCCAAAGGTGCAGCTTCGGCGCTATGCGGGGGTCCGGAAAGGTAAGGGGCCAGGAGTCCCAAGGTGAGACGAAACGGCCTCACGGCTTTCCAGTGACTCAAACCCTGTCAGAGCCTCTTGACCCCACTCGCCTCTCGCACCAAAATGTCACTCTGCTCAACCTGCATCGCCTCGCAGGTCCCGTCCACATCGTATCGTCATGTAGGCACCGTCCCGAATGCCGCACACCAGATCAGGTACGGAGCGGGAGAGATGAGGTCGGCCCTCGCGCACCCTCCTGGATGCCGCCGCGCCTAAGGGGGTGGCGCTCTGCCTACAAAACATTGAATATTGGCTAATCGCCATTTCACCCACACCTGGCTCTACCCAGCTCTACCACTACTAACTGCTAAGTACTGTACACCACGTACAGTACGGCGCTGTCGCCCCTCCAGGTCGGACCCCCTTGCACGCTCATCGAAAATCAGGAACACACAAAAAGGATAATCCCATCCCCACCCCAATGGACCGCCACCCCAACGACTTCCCCGCCTTGCCTGCATCGGCCTTGACTCGTTCCGGCCTCACCCTCAGGTTTCTTTTCGTTCCTGTTTCTTGTTCTTCGCATTGTTGCATTCTGGCTACATGAGTAACCCATGGCATCGTGATTACGCGTGCGACGCTTGTGTCCATCATTCGTTCCACTTTCCCCATCCCCCTGCCCGCCTCTCGTCTCGCCATCCTCGCACGGTATACCATTATCGACCTATTGCCAAAAAAAGGGGGTAGGCGGGGACCGACCAACATCTGCCCTTTCTCCCCTCTCTCCCCTTCTCTCCCTTTTGGCCCTGCCCAAAGCAAAAACACCACACCGGGAGGGGAGATGATACCCACATCGCGGACCCGAGCCAGCGACTCGACGAAACGTGTGTTCGTGTACGAAACCCAAATGGGCCGCTTTGTTAATTGCGCCCTACCTCGACCGATCACGCGCGCCTTCTCTCTCTGCCACTCTTGCGATAATTGCCCTCTGTGGCACCCTCATTCGTCCCGGACCCCTTCGCTAGACCGTATTGCAATCCCAACGTACAACATACAGACGACCGTGAAGCAGATGCCCTCCGCCCTCGTTCTCCTTCTCGTCCTCGCCCCCACCTCGTCCGGAAAAGAAAAAAAATATACTAGTTAGGGACGTTTCGCATTGCGTTTTTTCACTCACCTCAAGATCGAGACCGAGTTTGCCGAGGCCGAGTTTCAGAGATAAGGCCAACTGGAACTCGAGCCTGCCAACATCAACCCGAAAATTTCTAAAGAAACTCGCAAAGGCATTTGTATTCAGAAAGCGAGATCGAGTTGGAGGTGTGCTCAATGTGGTGGTGGTGATGGTGGTGGTGGTGGTGGGAGGGCATCAGATCGGCGTGCTAAACAGCTTGCATTTGTTTTCCTAGATCGAGTTTTACGAACTCGAGCTCGATCTCGAGGTGAGCAGCGGCGGGCAATGCGGAATCACCCCACTGTACCTCGCTCCGAAAGGGCAGTAAAATAACCAACCCAACCCCAATCCTGGTGCTCCACCCAAACCCCTCGCTAACAACCTTCGGCACTACACAAACCCACATCCCACCTCGCAATCGCTCCAAAACCGCCCAAACGCAATCCACCACCACCACACTCTTCCATCCTTGTGCCCCTTCAGTCTGGCTTCGCGCTTCGTTTGCAATTACACTCCTCTCTCTCTCTCTGCTCTCAGATCCATCACTGTGCCTCGTTCGCAACCGGTCGTGGTCGTACCAATACCCTCCCTCTTCAGTCCCAATCATCCCTTTGATTGATCAAGGAAAAAAAAAGTTTGCCATCTCGTTAGAACCTCTCGTCTTCGTATGCGTTCCCTGGAACTATTCCTCGCTATGTGTTTGCGGTCGTAGCTTTGCTGTTCCCCCCTCCTGTCCCCTTTGCCACCATAGACCCTGCTGAGAACCTACCCGCTCTCTCATCTGTAGGAAGAAAGTCAGGGGACGAGTCTTTGGTACCCATACCAAGATCCGTGCCGATTCCGGTACAAACCCTCCGACGGCACCATCACCACGCTTACAAAGACAGGGCGTTGTGCCCCATCCTTCACCTACATGGGAGGGGCCAGCCTGCCCTTCCCCAGTTCGGGCTGCGCTCAGTGTACGTGCGCGCGTGTGTGCGCATCTGCCTTCGGACGACTGGGCGCATGGAGGAAAGATCAAAAGCAGTAGTTTGCAATAGAGTTGCTACCTAGCCGCCCAAACAGTGGGGAATAGGGCGGATGGGCAAGGGCGTGCCGTGGCTGATGGTACAGTCGAGAGAGAAAAGGGAAAAAAGGAGGGAACGAAGCAACAACAGGAACAGTCTGAAGCAAGCCGATGGGCGGGCACCATTCGTTGAATAAACACGTCTGCTTGAGGTGCGCCGCTGGAAGGAAGAGTCGGAATGCGAGAACACCCTCAAGAATGGTCCCAAAGCCCAGTCAGCATGAGGCTTTAGAGGCGGTCGGCAAGCATGCGCCTCCATTGTACCGCATCACCGCTTCACTCGTCCACCCCTGCTAGCTCTTCCATCGTCTTTTTGCGATCTGCATGAGGTGCAAAAAGAGGGCCAACATATGGGTATCCGTCAGATCCGCCGGTCCAATCACGCCGAGAAGGGACGGATGCTCCGCGTTCGCCTACTCACGGCTCTTGGCCTTTCGTCTCGAGCCCGCCGGCGAAGTGCCCTCCCCGTCTAGCTCCAGCGGCGTGGTCCGTTCCGAGGCGTCCCCAAACCTCGCCTTCCTGCTGCCGCGCTTCTTCTGAGGCTGGAGCTGAGGCGTCGTCTCGACCGTCTCGGTATCGGCCCGCGTCGGTGGTCGAGCGCCAAAGCTGTGTGGACACATCGACAGGAGGTGGAAGTTACATCGTCAAGGATCCCGAGTCAGAGCCTGGGAGAGTCCGCGTACCAGAACGTGATTCGAATTTTCCGGATACATCGGTCAACTTACAAGTCATCCTCGTCGTCTTCCAGGGCCCAATCGAGACCCGAGGGGGCCGGCGATTGCGTTGCCGCCGCCTTGTCCTTGTTGAGCCGTCGCTTTGCATGCATCGCCCTCGCCGAGTCGGCCTTGTCCTGGGCAGTCTGGGCCTCTTCGGCCTGCTTTCGCCGCAGCATCGACTCTGCCAGTTCGTCGTCGTCGAGCAGCAGTGAGACAATCTCTTGCGGCTTGGCCATGCCCGTCTCACTGTATGCCTTGGTGCCAACAACGATGTCCTGCACCTCCTTCTTGTTGCGCGCCAGCCGGACGATACGCTCGTCGATGGTGCCCTTGGTGATGAGGCGGTAGACGGTGACCTGCTTCGTCTGGCCCAGTCGGTGGGCTCGGTCCATGGCCTGCGAGTCGTTGGACGGGTTCCAGTCGTGATCGTAGAAGATGACGGTATCGGCTGCGGTCAGGTTGATACCAAGACCACCGGCGCGTGTCGACAAGAGGAAGATGAAGAGTTCCGGCTTCGTCTGCCAGTCCGTGACCATGTCGCGTCGATCCGAAATCTTGGAAGCGCCGTCGAGCCGAAGGTACTTGTACTGACGGTAGATGAGGTATTCCTCCATCAGGTCGATCATCTTGGTCATCTGGAAGTAGATCAGCACGCGGTGGCCGCCCGCCTTGAGCTCCCGCAGCAGGCTGTCGAGTCGGGCCAGCTTGCTGGAGTCGACGATCAGCTTGTTCATCTGCGGCACCGACATTCCGTTGTGCGGCAGCTGGTCGAGCGAGGAGTTGGCCACGAGACCGACGGGCGGCACGCCCGGTAGCTGGCGCTGCAACGCCTCGACGCGGTCCATCGACTCACGGCCCTCGGGTGAGAGGCCAAAGAGCGCCGCCGACACCTTGGGATCCCGGCGCATGGTCTCTTGTGACTCCATAAAGGGACGATCGTTGCTGTAGAAGCGGATCGGAGGCGCCACCGCCG
Source organism: Thecaphora frezii (assembly GCA_026284005.1). Lineage (NCBI taxonomy): Eukaryota > Fungi > Basidiomycota > Ustilaginomycetes > Urocystidales > Glomosporiaceae > Thecaphora > Thecaphora frezii. The sequence continues at coordinate 3,882 of JALNIF010002257.1, read as the reverse complement.
GAGCCAGCGTCGCTCTGGCCGCATCCTTGGCGAGGTAAGCGTGCCGGCAGTAGTCCGAGACGATCTCGTCAAGCGGCAGCAGCATCGAGGGTGATTGGCCCGAGTTGGACGGGATCGGATGGAGGAGCCTGCCCATCGGTCGCACGCTGGCAACGGCAAAGTCGTCGTCCTGCGCCAGCCTGGCCCGATCCGACCAGTACCGCTCCTCCTCGGCCGACGCCAGGATGGTACTCAGACCGGGCCGGTGGAAGGCCCTCTCCACGTCGGACGGTCGAAGGCCGAGCAAAGGCAGGAAGGCAAATGCCGAGTCCGACAGATCCAGCGATCGGTGAACGTAGGGTGCGCGCCAAATGTTGAGCAGGTTGTTGAGGTAGCCAGTATCGAAACCCTTGCGCGACCGTTCGCCGGGCACGTCGAGCAGGCCTCCCTCGCGAACGACGAGCTTGGGAACCCGATACTCGATCAACGACGATGTCGAATCTGGCAGGTTGAGCAGGTCCCCCTCACGCGCCAGCGATCCGGACCGGGCAAAATTGGCGATCGCAAATGGCGCCTGGACATCGGCGCGCTCGAAGAGCTCGGGGTGGTTGCACACCTTGCGGAACTGCATCACCAGGTTCATCAGGCTCTTGAGTCCCGCCTCGTCGTTGGCCGTCGCCTTGTCCATCAGCTCGGCGAGTGAGATATGTGACCGGAGACCCTTATAGAGCATCTTTTGGCGCGCCGACATGTCGCAGAGGATGTCGATCTCGATCTTGTCGCCCAGCTCGTTCTGGACATTCTTCTTGATACGCCTCAGCATGAAAGGCTTCAGAATCATGTGGAGGCGGCGAAGCTGGTGTTCGTTGAGCGTGCCTTTGTTCTCGGCGTGGCTCTCGATGTCCTTGGAGAACCACTCGCTGAACTCGTCGTGCGAGTCGAAGAGGCTCGGCATGATAAAGTGCAGCAGCGCCCAGAGCTCCTGCATCGAGTTCTGCACGGGCGTACCGGTGAGGAGCAGGCGGTTGCGGCAGTTGAAGCCGAGCAGCGTCTTCCAGCGGATGCTAGACGACGACTTGATCGCCTGGGCCTCGTCGAGAATCATGTACTGCCACTTGACGCGCTGGAAGTACTTTTCATCCGACACGACCAGCTGGTAGCTGGTCACCAGCACATGGAAGGGAGCGTCGCGGTTGTACGAGATCTGCTTGCGGTTCCAAAACTTGCGCAGCACCGCGCGGTCCTTGACATTGCCCCAGTACGGCAGCGCCTTGAGCGAGGGCACGAACTTGCTGATCTCTTGCTGCCAGTTGTGCAGCGTCGAGGCGGGAGCGATGACGAGGAACGGACCCCAGATATCGTGCACCTCGGCGAGGTAGGCCATCAGCGAGATGCTCTGCACCGTCTTGCCGAGACCCATCTCGTCGGCCAGGATGCCGTTGATTCCCTGCTCGTAGAGGTTGGCGAGCCAGTTGAGGCCCTTCAGCTGGTACTCCTTGAGCTGGCACGTGAGCATCTTGGGCTGTTTGACCTCCATCTGGCCCATCGAGGTGGGGTTGAGGAAGTTCATGTCGTCCGAATCGAAGGCCTTGCCGAGGTCCTTTTCCTGGACCGTTCCACTTGTCGCGGGCGGGTCCTCCCCGTTCTCTGCGGCCTGGGCGGCCTGGGCGGCTTCGTTCCTCCTCCGCTCCTCAGCGGCGGCGGCATCGAAGGCCTGCGCCTTCTCCTTTGCCAGCCGAACGGCCTCCTGAGCGTTGCGCGCTGCGTGCGCGCGCAGGTTAGTCTCATCGTCATCGTCAAAGTCGATCTCGCCGAGTTCCGCCAGCCTTTCCTCGGCCTCAGTGAGCTCCATGTGCGGATTGATGGCAGGGACCGTGGCGGTGGACGGCTGAGCGTTGGGGTCGATGATCTTGGAGCTGCCGGCGGTCTCTTCAGACTCCTCGGCCTCGGCCGTCTTGAGCTTGCTGCCGACGAAGTGGCTGTACAGCTCCGTCTGAGAGATGAGGAAGTTGAGCTTCCGTGCCTGCCGCTTGGCCTCGCGCATCTCCTCCTCCTTCTTGGCCTTCTCGAGGGCTTCCTTCTCAGCCTTTTTGCGGAGCTCTCGCTCTTCCTTTTCGTTGCGCTTCCAGAACACGAGCACCTCGCGCATCACCTTGCGCGCGCGCAGCTGAGCGTCCTTTACGGTCTTGGTGTTTCGAGCGGCTCCCCGCTTGGCCTCCCTCTGCACGACGCTCGACAGGCGCCGCCAGTACATGGCCTTGCTCGACGCGCTCGCGAGCACAGTACGGTAGATCTTGGGCACATCGCGCTTGGCGATGGTCGTCCAGATCCTGCGATGTGCGTCCTCCAGTTGCTGGGCGCGTCTGGCGTCGATCGGCACCTTACCCTGAGCGTCCAGCACCATCGTCTCGTTGGCCTCGTCCGGCGTGGGCGAGGGCAGGCGCGAGTCGAGCATGGACTCGTCGGCGTCGGCGGCGCGGGCGGAGGCGGCACCGCCGGCAAAGTGGCCGGCGTCGAGGCCCGCCGCCAGAGGCACATCGTCGTCATCGTCCGATCCGAGCGCCGGCGAAGATCCCGCCTGGGTTGGATCGTCGAGCTTCCGCTTCTTGTTCTTGTTCTCGGCTCGGCTCTTTTTGAGCTTGATGGTTGCACCGACGCGGCCGTTGCGCGGAGTGCCTGCGCCCGCATCTTCCTCCTCCAGCTCGTCGCCTTCATCGCCTGAGCCGTCGCCTCGGGCCGCGGCGCCGTGCGAGGCTCGTGCCTTGGCACCTCGCTGCCCCTTGGCGCCCCCTTCGGTCAGCGTGCCCAGCAGCTCCAGTTCGATCTCGCGATCCCGCAGCTTGCGAGCGCTTTCCTCCCGCTCTCGCCGTCGGCTCTCTTGGAGCGCTAGCTCCTGTTGCTCTCGCAGCCGTATCTGGCGCAGCATGGCGTGGTGACGCCCCTCGTAGGCGCGCGCGAGACGGTGGCCGATCTCGGCTTGCTTCCTTTCGAGGGTCTCGGTGAAGATTCGCTCGACGAGCCGTTTGCGGTCGGAAAAGTCGAGCATGTAGGTCTCGAGCTCCGCCTGCCAGACGGGCCGGTTTTCCTCGTTCGAGAGATCGCTCTCCCACCCGTCGGCATCCCGGCTCCGCTTCGTAGGAGGCGGTGGCGCGTAGAAGCTCGAGTTGTCCTTGCTCGGCGGCAGCGGATTGTTACGCAGCTTGAGAGAGAGCTTGCCGGAGCTCTTGGCGGAAGGCGGAGGCGCCCCGCTCGGGACGGCGGCCTCGGTCCTTCGCTCGGCCTTCGGAGACATCGAAGCACCGTTTGACGAGCCGTTCATCGCGAGTGCGGTCGGCTCTGCGTCATTCTCGTTGCCGAAGCGTTCCAAAGTTCGAGCAGCTTCCAGCCGCGAGCTTGAGCGGCGGCGAAGAGCGGGAGGAGGCGGTTCGCGAACTCCCGCCGGAGCGGCCGCAGCGGCAGGTAAAGAACCGTCATCGATGAGGTGGGAGATGGAAGCAACGGTGCACCCCTCCGCCTCGCGCTTGATCACCGGGCCCGTGGGCGGGGGAGGGATTTGCTCGTCGTCGGGCGAGTAGTCGCGGAAACGGGCTCGTGAACCGCCCGGCGAGGACGCCCTTACCTCGTCTCGATGAGCGAGACCATAGCCGAAGTCACGTGCCGGGTCGAAGGCGACCCTGTGGACTCGCGGCGACTCGGGCGAGCTGCCGCGCGCGGCGCCGACACCGTGTTGCAGCTCGCTCGCGTCGCCGCGGGCATCAGCTGCCGCTGCTGCTGCGCCAGGGCTGCCGTTCGACGCCCGGTCGTTCAGCATGCTAAAGATGGACATGGCCGGACGAAGCGGACTCGCCCGCGCTTCGGCGGCTGCGAGCCTCGGCGAGGTGCGCGAGGGGTAGTCGTGCGGAG
>JALNIF010002256.1:0-17690 GCA_026284005.1 Thecaphora frezii | reverse complement strand
AAGTTCTGGGGGCGGTGCGAGGGTCGCGCTGCTCTGATGCCGAAAATGCTGCCGCCGAAAAAGAATCGGACGGTTGGCAGCTGGGATACCTAGAGTCGTTTATGATGCTATGTGCTACGGCAATCGAGATGCGAGGCTAGGCATTCCTCCCTTTCCCACCCCTATCGCCTATCGGGTCTGTTAGTCCTTGCGATTAAGAGTGAGCCATCATCATTGTTATTCCTTAGAAAAACTCGACCCTCTGTCCCACTCCGCGCTTCTCTGCCTCTTCAACAAACATGGCCGTAACGGCAACGTCCTGGAGGCCTACACCGACGCTCTTGAAGATGCTGATGCCCCTATCCACACCTGCCTCGTCGCCTGTTCGCCGCTTCCAAGACGAGGGGCGAGCGTCGATCTTTGTCCAGTCGTCGTCCGCCGAGGAGGCGGGCGGTACAAGGGTGCCGAGCTCGACCATCTGGCTCGGGGAGATTTGGGCTTGGAGAAGGTCGCCGGCTTCTTTAGCGCAGGCCTCGATTGAGTCGACCAGTAGGGAGCCGGTGGATGCGGCTACTTGGACGAGGGCGGAGGGGAGCTCGACCATGTGTGGTTTGTCTGGTTCAAGCGACGAGGGAAGGTTCGGAAGGGAAGAGAGGAGTGCGCCGTCAGCGGCCGTGCGCTCGGGTTAATAGTGTCAATTTTGCTTATCACCGATCTGTATGACAGACCACTTACAGGCCCCGACAATGTTGATGTGCGTTCCGTCCTTGACCCACTCATCGTCTAGCAATGGTTTATCGGACGGCGTACAGCAGCAGACGATATCGGCCCTTCTCATCCTATCCTCGACGCTGTCGCTCCACTCGACCTGGACGCTGCTCGCATCGCCGAGCAGCTTTCGCAACCGCTCCACGCTCGCTTGCGTCGAAGCCGAAGGTTGGTCACCCCTAGTCAGGGCGAAGGTGACGCGCTCGAGGCCGTGGTAGATGCGACAGAGGAGCCAAGCGTGGTAAAAGGCCTGTAGGCCGCCTCCGAATACGACGAGGTTGCGCACCGCTCGGCCAGCGGCGGCAGGAGGGATGGAGAGGAGGGTAGCGACAACGCTCCCCGCAGCGGTGCGGAGGGCGGTGAGCTCGGAGGCATTGACTACCGCCCGAAGCCGGGACGTTTCGGGGTGGAAGAGGAGCGTGGTCCCCGGGATCCCGCTAGGTACCCCGGAGGGGAGGGGACGGGTGGGGTGGGGAACCGCGACGCACTTGATGCTCGTGTTGGCGCCGGCGCGAGCTGGCATGAAGAGAACTGTGTGGTGCGCTGCGGAGATGGCCACGCGAGGGGGGCATTGGGGAGCTTGGGAAGGTGTTGACGCCGCTGATGCGGCACCGGCGCCCGAGGGCGAGGACGAGGGAGATGAGGAAAGGGTGCGGAAGACACCGGCTTGGTTGGAGAGGAGAGATGTGAGCGGGATCTGCGAAGAGAGTAGGGCGATGTCGCGTGCATTGAGGAGCAGGATGCGGTCATCAGGGTCGAGGGCGCTCATCTTGGGTGAGGACGGCGGGAAAAGTGAGGTGAGGGCGTGGGTACGAGTGTGAGCTGGAGGGACGACGCGGTGCCCAATGATCGAGGCCAGACTGTGGACCGAGGCAGAGATGGTCACGGGGGTTGGTCGAGCCCAACGACCCAAGCATAGGCGGAGACAGCCAAGTTGGGAGAAAGGAGGCTTGGAGCGACTCGAATCACGGCCGCCGCCCCTCCCCGCAACGCCCCGACGGTGGTGCGCGCCCAACCAACCCACCCTCTCTGATGCACCTTCAGCGCATTGTATTGCAATTGTGAATGTGAGGGTGGGTGTGTTGCTTCTAGCACCCGTCCAGATGTGGCGCACGGCCGTGCCATTCCGGGAACCTTGTTGCAATCAACGTCCGGCGTGAGTCTCGTGCGAGCGTGGATATCGCGAGGTTAAACCAAGCTCGATACGTCTGTGGCGGAGAGGCCCACGGACAGAGCTGGGCTCAAGGTTCGCTTCCATCGTCGCTTGGAATCATCACCCTGCCCCCGAAGTGGCTGTCGAAAGCCGCGGCGCTTGGCGGGGAGCAGCGGTGAGTAACCGCTGTAGGCTTGGGAGCAGCGTTGAGTAACCGCTGTAGGCTTGGGAGCAGCGTTGTAGCAACTGCGGTAGGCTTGCAAGGCGCTGCGCAACCCGACTGCTGCCGCGACAGCTGCGTCGTGCGGTACCCTTCTTGACGTTCCTCACTTCCACCCGCACAGCTTGCAGGCTCATCGTGTGCGGAAGGGCGACACCTCGTGTAGCATTAACGCAGCAAACGCTTCTTTCCCTTTTAAAAGCACGGTATCAAGAGAGTGGGCGAATGCTTATAGACTCGGGAAGAACGAGGGAAAGAAGAAGAGTAAAGGGACAACGTCTGAGGCTGGATTGCGCCGATGCGAGAGATGGATCGCGAAGATGGAAAATCATCGGGGCACCGGAAGCAAGATGGGGAACGAAGGGGGAAACGCTAGGAAGGGGGGAGGCGTGGGATATAACGTCGAAGGAGGAAGGAGGGAGAGGAAAGGCGACAGAGCAGTTCAGACGTCGGTTAAAGATCTCGATGCATCACGACCGGCAAGAGCGGTTGGGTCACTCGAGAGAACGAAAGGATGCTATGACCAAGGATCGACGAAATGAGTGATGGATAGTGAGAGATAAAAAGAAAATCAATCAAAGAGGCGAAATAGGACCGAAAAACCGAAACAAAAAGGTGCAAAGTAGGAGAAGCAAAAGGGCCCCCAAGAGGCCGGAAGTGAAGGTGGTAACCAAGCATGGGAAAGGGCGGACGAAGAAGAGGGAAAAAAACATCTTACAGAATGAAGGAAGCCAAGTCTGAAAGGGGCGGATATGAGGAAAAAGAAAAAGGGCGAAAGAGAGGGGAAAGAGCAAACCAACACAATAAGGAAAACGAAAAAGAGAAAGGCAAGAAAGGAAAAGACCAGAGTGTCGCAAGCCAAATCGTGGCGGGGGGGCTCGGGGAAGAGAGCGCAAGGGTGACTACACTTTTCGAAGCAGGGGGTGGGGGACATAGCTGAGCACACGACCATAAGAAAAAGAATGCGCATAGGAGAGCACTTAGCACTTGGGCGGAATGGTAACCCGAAAAGCCATTAGAGGAAATGTGCTCGAGTCTCTCTCAGATCATCCCCTCCCCCAGACGCAGGTGGTCCCGCGTGGGCCAGGCGACGAGGAGATAAGGTTAGCTCAGAGTTGGGGGTGCTGGAAGTAGGCAGACGCCGACGCCGCTGCGCAACCTCCACACCGCAGCCGGTGGCAGAGATCCCATATCGGCCACACGCCTCCAGAGAGGATGCGCGTGGGCCGATGCGGGTTCCGAAGGCGAGAGGGTCCGGCGGCGGTTCTGAGATCTTTTTTGGGTAGAGGAAAAGGAAGGAGGAAGGGGTTGGCGGAAAGGTGGACCGAAGGGGTGGCAAAGACCCTGCAGACTTGGCGTCTAAACCGCCACGGCCTTGGCCTGGGCCACGGTGGCAAAGTCGGGGGCGGAAGAGCCGTTGGGGATCAGCGACGACTTGGCAACCGGGCTAGCCTTGTCCTCCGCCGACGCCTCGGTGCCTTTGTCCTGCTGCGGCTCCGGAGCAGCGGCACCCTCCTTGGTAGGCTCCGCGGAGTCATCGCCGCTGGTCTCCGCCGCCGCCGCCTTGGGCTCGGGTGCCTTGCGAACGGGTGCGGGCGCCGAGAGGATGGCCGAAAAGTTGACCTTCTGAGCGATGTTGGCGGCGGGCGCGACGGGCGGCGATCCGCTGGAGGCCTGAGCATTGGGTAGCGCGGGGAAGTCATCCGAGTTGGGCACCCTCTGGGCGACCTTCCTGCTGCCGTTGGCGTTTTGCTGGTGCCCGTTGCCTCGGCCGTGGTTTCCGTTGGACGCGCGGCCAAAGGTCGGCCTGTTGCCGTTGGCGAAGCCGTGCTGCGAACCCTTGTGGCCGTTGACCTGCGACTTAGGCGCGTGCTGGCCGTTGGCTCGCTGCGCGTTGCCGCCGTTGTGAGCGACTGCAGGCTTGCTGGGGATCTGGGCGGGCGAAGGCGTCGCACCCTTGGCCTCAACGGGAGTAGCCGTGGCGCTAGCGGCATCGGCGTTCGAAGCAGCTGACGCAGGCTGGACAGAGGGCTTGGCGGGGATGGCCTTCTCTCCGGCGGGCGGGTTCGCTCCATCCTTGCTGTTTGCCGAGTCCCGCGACTCGGCGTCAGCCTTAGATGCAGCGACCTCGGTAGCGGGGGCGGCGGAGCCGTTGGTGGCCGCCGACGTCTGAGCAGCGGCCGCGCCGTCGCTCGCAGAGCCGGTCGCCTTCTTGCCGGAGGCTTGCTGTGTCTGGGCAGCGGGGGCAACCAAGGTCGAGGGGGCGCCGTTGGTGTTGCGAGCCGTCTTGGCCGCGAGCGCTCGGTTGGGGGTGCGGTTGGCGTCGATCGAGCCGCCAGTCTTGCCCACGTTGGGTCCTCGCGCGTCGGAACCGTCGGGCAGGATATGGGGGAAGCGGCATTCCTCACCGTGCTTGCAGACGGCTCGGATAAAGAAGTAGCAAGCGGGTCGATCGGCGCGCTTGTTGCTGCTGCTAAAATCCGGGCGACCGAAGCCGCCGCCCACCGCTGCGCCGCCACGCCTGGGGCCCTTGCTGCCTCGGGTGAAGGGCGGTTGCGTCACGTTCTGCGCGCTGCCGTCGCCGTTGGTCTGCTGTTGCTGCTGAGGCTGGCTCGGCTGGAAGGGAATCGCGTGGTGGTGCAGGAAGGAGTTGAAAGACTGTCGTCGGTGCGTCGACTTAGCCGCTTCCGGCACGGCCGCGCCGCCCTCAACGGGGGCCGGAGAGGAGGCATCCTTGTCGTCGTCGGTTGTGGCGGTGGGAGCGGCCAACGACGCGTCGACCGAACCGTCAGCCTTGTCAGCTGCCTCGCCGGGAGCAGAGGCGGTGGCGGTGGCGGTGGCGGTGGCTTCGGGAACTTCGATCGGGTGGGCGTCGGACTCAGCGTAGCCGGCAACGCCCTGGACAGGCGCAAAGTACTGCGGTTGGGAGTGGAAGGCCGGGTTGAAAGCCTCGGACTGGCCAAGGTGACCCTGCTCCGAGACGTGTGGCCCAGCCAAGTGCGGTGGGAGCGGCATGTGGACGGGCATCGGAACGCCAGCGTGCGTGTACTGCATCGGCATGGGCGGCGCCATGCTGTAGAAGTGCTGTGGCGGACCGTAGGGCGAGTAGGCGTAGCTCGGCGGCGGCTGGTAGAAGACAGGAGCCTGGCCGGGCGAGACGGGCCCCGCAGCGGCCGAGGTCTGAGGAAGGGGCACGGGATGCGCAAAGAGACACTTATCACCGTAGCGGCAGTTGGGGAAAAACTTGCACGGGATGAGGCGCGCCACCTCCGGCGGCGGCAGATTGGCCGCCGAGCTGTCCTTGTGAGCGTGGCCGCGTGGCTGCTCGCCCATCTGCGTCGGGTCAAAGAACGACGCCTGCGGCTGGTAGAGGTAGGGCTGCTGCATCTGGTGGTGGTGCAGCGCCGACATGTCGCCCGCCTGTCCGGGGTGGACGCCGCCGCCCTGTACGTAGCTGATGGATCCGTCGGGCATCTGCTGGCCGCCGTGCGAGTCAAAGACGGGCGCCAGCGGCACGTTGTCGGACGACGCCGCGATGTTGTGAACGGCCGAAGACAGCATGCTTGCGACCTCGGCGTTGTTCTTGGAAAAGTCCTGGCCCGCCGCCTCCTCGGGCCGGGCGCCCCTCGAGAGGAGCTCCTGGACGATCGCAACATGACCCTCCTGAGCCGCATACATCAATGCCGTCAAGCCCTGAGCATCTGCGTAGGGAATGGATCATCAGGGGTTATTGAGGAGGGGTTGTTTGTTCCCAGCCAAGACAAAGGGGGGAAACGAAATAAGAATCATTGGACGCACGGTCAGCACTCTCCATCCCGCGGCTTCCGTTTTGCGGCGCAAGATGAGAGCATCTACGTGAAGATAGGGATAGGTAGGGTGGCGCCGTCGCAGGAGCAATGAGCGAAGAGGGGGAAAGCGTGGCAGTGCAACGTACCTTTGGCCTCGAGATCCGGCTTGTTCTCCTCGAGAATCTCCCTCACCTCCGAGAGCTTGCCCTGTTGGCAAGCCTGGAAGAGGGTCGCTGCCATGTCGAAAGAAGGAAAGTTGTAGGTCCAGGAGCAGGCCTACAGGAGACCTCGCAAGGAGCTGGGCGAGGGTCTCGGAGAAGCGTCGAGCGCGATAGAGGTGTTCAACGATATCGAGTTATCCGTCGCCGGGGATGCAAACTCGAACTAGAGTGTTGGCCGCGAGGAGCACCGTTGGAAGTACCGAGAGACGAGTGAACGCTTCGGTGTAGGGCCTCGTTCACGGTGAGCTCGAAATGATATCGAGGTCCGTTCGCAGAGAAGCAGCTGGCGCCGGCGAAGCAGTCTAGGTTGGACGGAATCTGCTTCCAAGGATCGGAGAGCTCAATCGTTGGATCTGCAAAAGCTGGCGATGCAGGACGTCGGAGCAGACCGGAAGAGGTGGCGGCGGAGGAGGAGGATTGGGTCAGGTGCAGCGGCGCGGCGCGGCGGTCGAGGCGCGAGAGGTGGGGTGACGAGGAGAAGGTGCGGCGAAGGTGCAGCGGATGGAGGGGCAGATGTTGATGAGGGGCCGGAGGGTGGCTAGGGTGGGGCGAGGATGTGGGCAGGAGGCGGTAGAAGCCAAAGATGCAAGCCAGGCGATGCTCGCTAGGACAAGGCCATTGATAGACCAAGTCACACACGCACACACACAACTCTCTCCGAGGGCAGACGAAGCGGCCACCGCCCATAAAGCCAACCCTTTGCATCCAGCTCGTCAAACTTTTTTTTTTTTTTTTTTTTTTTTTCTCTCTTTCTCTCTCTCCTTCCTCTCTCCTTCTCTTCTCTCCTTCCTCTATGGCTCCTATGGTCTCTTGATTTTTTTCTTCCTTAACCCTGCGCCTTTTGGGGGTTTTTTTTTTTCTGCCTGCGAATTCTTTCCAATCTTCCTCCGTATCACTGCGCCTAGGATTCTGATTACGATTCTTAATTCGTTTCCAACTTTTCTTCTACTTTTTTTTTCCCCCTTCCCCCCTTCAAGTTGCTACTCACATTTTGAGATTTGAAAACTGAGCTACTTTTTTCGAATCAAAACTGACGGTGAGCTTGTCTTTAAATTCCTTTTGCTTCCTCGCTCGCCGGTTTTCTTCTCAAGTGCAAGGACGGCGTCGTATGCAGGTTGGCTCTGTGTGGTTTGCGTAGCGAGTAAGTAGAGGGAGAGGTAATGCCTTCGGAGCAGAGCATGATACATTCGACACATACATGATAGGGTAAGGAAAAACACTCAAGAGTATTCGAGGCTCGTTTCAAACCTCGAGGCCTGTCGCATGCTTTGGCGCTCTCAAGCACAAGGCCAGCCGACCGCCCACCTACCAAGGAGCACACATCCAAGCTACAAGGAAAAAGGGACCCGCAATCCCATTTCCGCACACCAGCCAACGGCCCCTTGGTATCCAATGGACCGGGCCGCTTGCTGTATATTCCCGGCCTCAGAGTGGCGAGACGCTAGTCAGAGCCGGCTAGCGACCCGGAGGGCTGTGCGCTGCTTTGGCGCTACAAGCCTCCAGGCGGGATGCGGCAACTTGCATCCGAACGGATGCAATTCAGATTATTGAATTCAGCCACACGGATGTGAGTGTGCGTAGTCACCGCTCGACTCGCCCATAGGCATGCGGGCATTCATGCCCAACGCAGTGAGTTGATCGTCGACATGCTGGTAGCGCCACTTTTGACCCAGCACTTGGCAGGCAGCGCCGGCACTACGGTGGCAGGTTGCGCTCGCGCTTTCCCAGAACCCCACCATCTACGGCCCTGCTCGCTGCACGTCAGACTTGGCCGATGGCGGTCAATTGCGTCCCGTCCACGTGATGGCTGCGCCCGAGTCATCCACTCGTACGAAATAAATACACGGGCGCCGTTATCCCAAAAAAAAAAAAATTGGAAATTCCCGGAAGCGAGTTGGGGTGGGAAAGAAGAGCTTAGGGCGAAGAATGAAGGCACAGAGAGACGAGACAGAGGGAAACAGACACACCGACAGAAGAGTCAGAAGGCAGATTTGACGGCAAAGGGTTTTTTGGTTTCTTGCAGTTCAACGCGGCTCGGCGACAGGCTGCAGAGACAGAGAAAGAGAGGGCCGAGAGGGTTGCGCGTGTGCACGTGTGCACGTGTGTGGTGCTTACGGAGGTTGGCACCTGCCATGGCGGCAAGCCACGCGCTTCGCTCGACCAAAGCCGACGCTGGAGCCACTTCCCTTCTTGCCACGACTCTGGCCTCGCTTCCCTCCCCTCCGCTCCTCCTCGACACTCCTCGAGCACTGCACCGGCCGTTGCTCTCGCCATCTAGATGATGGACATCCTCGCCAACTAGCCAAATCCCCCCAACTCTCTCTTCTTTTCCACCAATAGCCACCTGCCTTCTTGCCCGCGCTTTGCTCTCTTCTGCAACTCCACCTTCACTCTTTCCTCCTCGTCCTTCTTTCTCCTGCTTGACAGCAACGCCGCTCGGTCGCAACCGCTGCACCACCGAATCAGGCGAACCACCATGGTGCTTCGCTGTTACTCGCGCCGCAATCTGCTGCCATCCTTCAAGCCCGACCGCTCTGCCACCAGGCGGCTTCGTTCTGCCCACGTATTCTCTCGTTCAGCAGCCACCTCTGCTGCTGCCCACCTCGATCAAAATACCAGCACCGTGGCCTCAACATCGACTGCAGCCTCGGCGCCTCCACCCCACCAGCCGCAAGGTCTGCGCGAATCCGCCGCGTCACCGCTGAGCCAGCGCGACAATGAGCCATGGTCCTTTTTCTCGCCGCGCACAGCCGGCTGGAAGCAGGAACGGGAACATGCTCAAGAGAAGCACCCCCTGGTCAGGAAGCTCATGGCCGAGGTGTACAGTGTTCAGCGGGTACCCGCCGCCAACCGCGTCTGGCGGGCCTACAACGCCGTACGAGAGGCCAACGTCGCTTCCGGCGACTCCAGAGCAACGACGGGCTCGCTCATGAACCAGCTCGCGCCCGTGCAGCACCAGCTCGTCCTCCGCGCCATCGATCCGGACGTTGCCCGGTCCCGCAAGGTGAAGAGGCTGAAGTCCAAGTGCCGCCAGCTTGAGGCGGAGCTGGTGCCGTCGTCCTCCTCCTCCGGTCCAGATGCGGCGGTCGCCCTGGCCGCAAGTGCCAAACGCAGGATGCTGGCCAACACCATGGCCAAGGCCGCCTCCAAGGACGTCTTTGATGCAGACTACAGCGTCCGGGAGTACTTGCAGAGGGTCAACATCATCTTTCGCGAGATGCGCCTCCTTTCGTACGATCAGGCGGCGAGCTCGACCGCCGGTGCGGCCGAGGTACAACCAATGCCAGATGTCTCGGACTACAACCACGTCCTCGCCAAGCTGTCGCGGGGCGGCCACCTCGGCAGCATGTCGGCGCTCTGGAACCAGCTCAACGCGCTGTCTGACAAGAACAAGGGCGACGCTGCCGGGCAGCGCCTCTCGCCGACTCGGACCACCTACAAGGAACTCATGGTCGGCCTCAGCAAGCACGCCATGGACCAGATCGAGCGAGTACAGAAGCATGAGGCGTCTAGGGCGGCGACCCTGATGGGCAAGAGGAACGTGGACAGGTCTGTGAGGGCGGCGGCGGCGGGCTTGGCCAAGTGGGGCCAGGTGTTGGCCCCGTCGGCGAGGGGCGCCGCCATCTTGGCCGCGCTGCGCACGATGGCGCTGCTCGATGACATGCGAGACCACGGAGCGCGGCCGGACCACCTCACTCTCGACCTCGCCGCCCGGACGCTACGCCTGGCAGGCCATATCGATGGGCTCAAACTGCTGATGAAGGAAGCGTACGGCATCGATCTTGCGGCCCCAGGTGCGAGGGATGCTTCGCGAAGCGTCCGCGACATTGAAAGGCCCACCGTGCACACGCTCAACACCATCCTGATGGCGCTTGGAGAGCAGGCGACGGTCCCCGAGATGATCGCGGCCTACGAGACGATTTCGCGGCCCACGCCGATACCGGCGTCCGATGCCGCAACGACCGCTTCTGCGGAGGATCAGGGAAGCCTATTTGCCATCAACTGGAAGGACCTCATCCGTAGCGTCCGCGAGCGCAACGCTGCTGATCAGGAGAGCGAACAAACGGACCTCACGATGTCTCTGACGTCTGACACACTGGCGTCGACCCACGCCGGCGACGGCGTGTCTCCCAACACCAAGTCATTCGAGGTGATGATCCGCCATTGCTGCCTCGAGCTGGATCCGCTCCGCTCGCCCGCGACCTGGCCACAGGCGACGCAGGGGCGACCGGTCAATCAGCTGGTCAAGGAGGCGACCGAGACGACCGCCGCCGAGCTAGCCGCCGGCGGAGTCAGGGCCTCGGAGATGCAGAAGAGGAGCAACGGTGACTACATCCTCTTTGCACGATACCTGATCCAGAACGCGCTCGAGATGACGCAGCGCCACGTGCAGGAGACGGCGGAGCGACTCGGTTTTGCCATTCTGCCAGATGCGGAGTCTGCCGTCGAGCGAGGAGCTCCCGAGTTGGTACCGGCGCTGACATCGACGGCTGAAACGCAAGAGCCAACCAGCAGCTCCCCCGCCGAACCGGGGGTCATCGACAATGCCGCAGAAGCCGCACAGAGTCAAGAAGCTGAAAGCGCGGTGACGGAGGGAGAGGAGGAGGTGCCACACTACGCTCCGTCGGTGTCGGCCACCCGAGCACTGGAGCCAGGCTTTCTGCCGCTCCTGCTTCCGACGTCGCTCTCGATCACGCCCGAGATGGTGGCGCCGTTCATCTCACTGGTCTCGCAGAAGAAGAACATCAAGCAGCTGCGATGGATACGCGAGGTCGTATCGCAGGCGCTCACGGCCGAGCTGACGCACAGCAAGGTCTTTGATGCTGCCTGGCGGCTCTACTACGCGCGGCTGGTCGCCAGTAAGCAGGCTGCGACGGCGGCTTCTGAGGACAAGGCCGGAGCGGCAGAGGGCGCTGATGACAAGGTGGTCGCATCGTTGTCGCTCAAGGCTGAGCAGCTGGCGGAGGTGTACGACTTCCTGAATCAGCTGCGCAAACTGGGGCGCCGATCGACGAGGCAGGCGCAGAAGCTGGACAAGCTGCTCTACGAGAGGTTGGACGACAGGATCGCGACGCTGAGCCAGCGGAGAAAGGCGCAGCAGGTGCGACACAAGCAGCGGGTGCGCACGGCGCTCGAGGAGGAGGCAGCACGGCAGCAGGCGGAAGCCGAGCGGGCGGCGTTGAAAAAGGCGCAGGCTGCTGAGGCCAAGAGGCTGCGCGAGCTGCGGCGCGACGAAGAGGCGGATCCGGCGAGCACTGCCAACCTCGCTGCGACAGGCGCGACCGAGGGCCAGATGACACGGAGCTGATGCCGTCACCGGTCGTCGAGCTCCGAGACACTGTTGCTGTAGTTAGCCCGATTTGCGCCATTGCCAGCTTCTTGTTCAATGCTAGGGTGACGATGGCGAGGCAGAGTCGAGCGCGGCGGCTCGTCAGGGGATGCCGACCGACTGCGGACGACTGCGATGGCGGCGGAGGGCTGCGCGATGCGCGGATGCTAGCCATGAGGCGGGTTTGGGGTGGGCGTGGGCTGACGAGGTCCGAGCGGGGCGAAAGGGCGGTGCAGGGCGACGACGCTTTGGGTCAATCAGCGGAGGCAATGGTTCGCTGTGCCGTTGAAGCAACTACTCTTGCCAGCACAGCATAGCGAGTGCATTATATTCACAACTGGCATGACATTATTTGGCCCGAACACACAACCGCGTGTAACTTTGCCAGGAAGAGGTGGGACCAAGTGGGCGGAAGAAGGAAGACGGAGAGAGCGATAGAGACCGAGAGCGATAGGGAGAAAGGGCGACGGAAAAGGGAGCGTGAAGCGAAAGTGGCAGCGGGGGCAGCGTGATATGAAAATGAAACTTGATGAATTTATTGATGGCAAAGATGTGAAGGCACGGTGAGTAAAAGGAAGAGTGGTTGGGGTTGGGGTTGGCGCGTGCGTGCGTGTGTGCGTGCGTGCGTGCGTAGGGTCACATACATAGTGTGAGTTGTATGATAGTTGGTTGTGAGTTGGGCGTGCGTGCGCGTGGCGTGTGGCAGGCGTCGGATTTTCAGACGTGGCGCGGCAGCGGCGGGTTGGGTGCTGCAGCTGTGCAGGCGAAACACTAAGGCACGACTGCGTTGACTTGAAAGGGCGAGTTGGAGGTTGCTGTGCATCGATGGCTGCGAGCGCAATGCCATCCATCCTACTCCGCCTTTGGCCCTTGGCGCTGAGCCACAACCATCACCACGCGTCCCCTCGACCCCTCTTGCCACTCCCCCTCTCCAGCCCCTCTTGCCGGCTTGCCTCGACACTACTGCTCCCTCGCCCTCCCAACCCAACCCTTGCCCCGTTTAGCACTCCCCTTCCACCCGCCAGCGCACGGGGTCCGCCCTCTAGGGCTGCCACCACCACCACCACCACCACCACTACCACACCTAGCACACCCGAGCACGAGAGCACCATCAACACCCACCCACCCTCGCCCTTGTCTCCGCTCTTTGGCTTCCCCCACCTCGAGCTCTACCGTCGCACAGGAGCATGACAGACATTGATGCTGCCGAGAGGGCCGCCAAAGCCGCTCGCGCTCGGAAGCAGCTCAAGAAGCACCAGGCCCAGAAGGCCGCCGCCGCCGCCGCTGCCGCCGCCGCTGCTGGCAATGGCTCACCAGAGGCCGATGCAGCTCCTGTCGAGTCTAGCGCTGGGATCCCTTCCGCCGACGCCGCAAAGACCATCGACTCCACGCCAACAGACGAGATCCCTCTAGAGGATGCAAGTCCCAACGGCAACAGCAAAGCCAACGAGGAAGCACCAGCGTCCGTATCTTCAGCAGGAGAGCCAGCCGCTAATGGATTCGCCGCTGCAGCGGCGGCGGCCGAGCATGAGGGCGTCCAGGCCGAGCTGAAGACGCTCAAGGACGAGCTTGAGGCGACAAAAGCGGCTTCGGCCGAGCTTCAAGGCCAAAGAGAAGCAGCGGAGAAGCGCGCTGACGGTCTCGAGGCCACTTCGAAGCGGCTGGCAGAGGTGGAGGGTGAACTGCAGGCCAAGTCGGCGGTGCTTGCCACCTCGGAGGCCGATGCCGAGACCCACAAGAAGCGGTCAGAAGAGCTCGAGCGCAAGCTCGATGCGGCCGTCCTCGAAGCTCAGGAGCTAGCGCAGCTCAAGGCCCGCAACGAAGATTTGGACAAGCGCATGGCCGAGCTCGAGAAAAATAACAAGGGCCTAGACGCCAAGCTCGCCGCGAATCAAAAGGCTGCCAAGAAGGCCGAGGAGGAGAAGTCGTCATTGGTAAGTCGCTTTCACTTGCGCTCTTGGGCATCTATGAGCCTATACCTCGGCCTCATCCAGCAGCTTAGCCACGCCAATCCCAATATTTGCGCTCCGATCCTGCTCCAAACCCGTCCACGCAGGAGCGGAGCCTCGAGGTCGCAACACAGCAGGTCGAAGAGCTCAAGGATGCGCTGTCGAGCAAGGAGCAGGAGCAGGCCGAGCTCGAGGCGAAGCTGGCCGACCCCAGCCAGGCCAACGAGATCGACTCGCTGCAGAAGCAGCTGACCTCGTCCGAGGAGAGGATCTCGAGCCTTGAGGCCGAGCTCAATCGGAGAGGCCAGGCGCTCTCCACAGCCAACGCGGAAAAGGACCAGCTGGCCAAGGATCTAGCCGCCCTCAACGAGGAAAGGGCCAAATCCGAGGCCGCGGCGGCCAAGCTCGACAAGAACTTGAACAGCGTGGACAGCGCGCGCCGTCAGCTGGCCGAAGAACTCGAGTTGGAACGAAAGAAGGTCAAGGAGGCTTCCGACGAACGGGATTCGCACAGGGCCGCCGTTGATGCAAAGTCTGAGGCGCTGGAGCGGGTCTCTGCCGAGGCCGAAAAGAACCTTGCCGCCCTCGAAGCCGCCAAGGCCGAGGCGAGCGCCGCGCATAAGCGGGCGAGCGGCGCCGAGAAGCGAGCCGATGGGCTGCAGACCGAAAACGAGCGCCTCGTCAGCACCTTGAACGATGTCAATGCCAAGGTCGGCTCGCTGACGCAGGAAAAGGCGACCCTGCAGGACGGTCACAGCAGCCTCGAGAGCAAGCTCGAAAAGGCCCGGGCGGAAGCGCAGACGACCATCGCGAAGCTGGAGGCCCAGATCAAGGACCTCGAGGCGGCCGGCCGGTCGAGCCAATCCGAAGCCGATTCGCAACTCAAGCAGTTGCAGAGCGCACGCGACGCTGCCATCGCCCAGGCCGAGCGTCTCGAAGGCGAGCTCGAGGCCGCGCACCGCAGCGCCGAGGAGGCCCGTAAGCAAGTAGAGAAGCGCGAGGCAGCCCATGCCAGGATTGTCGAGGCCCACGAAGCGTTGAAGTCAGACCTTTTGAGCGCCAAGGCCACGTCAGACGAGCAGCTCCAGTTGGCCGAAGCGAAACATCAAGAGCTAGAGAAGTCGGTCGCAGAGCTCGAGGCCAGGTACGCCAACGCCGTCGCTAAGACCAAATCTCTCGAGGAGAAGTGCGACGAGCTCATTGCCAATCATAAGGAGACCACGATGAGCCGCGACACCCTTCGCGAACGCCTCGAGGCCGTCACGAACCAACTCGAAGCCTTGCGCGAAGAGAAAGAATTGATCACCAAGGAGCTCGAGCAGGTCAAGGCGCAACAGGCCGAGTCCGCCAAGCGAAAGGAGGAGCTCGATGCAGAGGTCGAAGACCTTCGGAAAGAGGCGTCAAAGGCTGCCGCATCGCATTCGGAAGCTCAGCAGAAGATTGGCAAACTCACCGATGAGCTCGCGTCCCTCCGCGAAGAGGCCGACGAGTCCCGCGCCAACGTCGAAACGCTCGAAGGTGCCGCAAACGCGGCGGAGAAGGCGCAATCGGAGCTCGAGGCGAAGGTTGAGCAGCTGCAGAAGGTCCTCGAGGTCGCCGAAAAGGCGCGAGCGGATGCTGACTCACAGCTTACCAAGGTTTCCTCGGAGCTGGAGGCGGCAACGAAGCAGCGCGACGACGGTCAGAGCGATAGGGCGAGGCTCGAGGCCGAGCACAAGAGAGTCTCCGAAGAGCTCGAGGCCGTCCGCAAGGAGCTCGAAGCGGCTCAGGCGGAAGCAGCTGCGTCCTCGCAAGAGGCCAAGGATCTGGCCGGGCAGCTCGAAGGGGCGCGCAAGCAGCACGAGGAGGACTCGAAGCAGAAGGACACCCTGTCAGGTCGTGTGGATTCGCTCAACGACGAGCTCGCTGCGGCTAGGGCCGAGTCGCAGCAGCTGCGATCCGACCTGGACCGCATCGCGCAGGAGCACAAGGCCACCAGGGAGGCGGCCACCAAGCACGAGAGCGACGTTGAGGCCCGTAGCCGCGACCTCGCCAGCGTCCAGGAGGCCTCCTCCAAGCTGTCGGTGGAGCTCGAGAACAGTCGGAAGCAGCACGAGGCGTCCGAGCTCGAAGTCACCAAGCTCAAAGACCAACTCGAGACCGCCCAGCGAAAACGGCAAGAGGCGGAGGGCGAGGTCGAGAAGCTCCGCGAGCAGGCCGGCTCTAGCGACAAGGGCCTCAAGGCGACGCAAGAGGAGCTCGGCAAGCTTCGCGAAGAGCTAGAGAAGCGCAACGACGATACCAAGGCCAAGGACGACGAGATCAAGTCTTTGACCCTGCGGCTCGACGCAAGCACCAAGGAGCTGGAGGAGGTCAAGTCGGCCCTCGAGGACAAGGCTAGCGCGCTCGAGAAGCAGATGACCGACCTCGGGCGGATCGAAGAGCAACTCTCCACGTCGCGCGACGCAGCCAAGGCCAATCAGGCCGCGATCGAGAAGCTGGAGAAGCAGGCTGGATCACTCCAGGATGGGGCCAGGTCTAAGGACGAGGAGATTGCGCAACTCAAGGCGCAGGCTGAGTCGGCTCAGAAGCAGCTCAAAGCCAGGGAGAAGGAGCTCAGCGAGCAGCGGGAGCATGCCGGCTCGTCCGACCGCGACCTCGAGGCTCGCCAGGCCGAGCTCGAGGCGCTCAAGAAGGAAAAGGAAGAGCTCCTCGCCACCCACGACCAGACGCGTTCGCAGCTGCGGTCACGAATCGAATCGCGCGACCAGGAGCACGCTACGTTGCAGTCGCAGGCGGACAAGCTGACGAGCGAACTGAATGCCGCCAAGAAGAAGCACCTGACGGCCAAGAGCTCGGCTGAAGTGGCCAAGAAGGAAAATGCGGAGCTCACCTCGCGGCTCGAGCAGCTGTCGGCGGAGCTGGATCGGATCAAGACGGCAAACGCCTCGACAACGGACGAGGTGGCGGCGCTCCGCACCGAGCTGGACTCGGTGCGGCTGCGCGCGGAAAAGGCCGAGTCGCTCGCCGCCGAGGCGCAGGCGCAGCTGACCGAGGCGCAGGCGGCGGCCGCAGCGTCGAGCGTCACAGAGGACAACCGCACCGTGTTTGACAAGGGGTACGTTGATGAGGTGGCGCAGCAGCACGAGCTCGAGATTTCAAAGGCGCGATCGCAGATCCGCAAGCTGGAGAGCTCGGTGTTTGAGGAGACGGACCGGGCGCACAAGGCGACGCGGCGAGCGGCCGAGCTCGAGGCGGAGCTTCGTACGCTCCAGGCCACGGCCGGCGGCAGCAGTCGAGAAGGGGACAAGGCGGTCGAAAAGGGTGGACTGCCGCGACTAGCGGCGCCGGTGCCGACGCCGCCGACGTTTGGCAGCAGCTTGGTCCCGCACACCGCCGGCAGCACCGGGCCGCTGGGCAGTCGAACGCACCGCCGCAGCGCCACGTCGACGCACATTCCGGCGCTCTCGCCGCTATCGGAGCGCGACGCGACCGACTTTGCGGCGCCGCTAACGACACAGCCGGGGAGCGTGGGCGACATGGCCATCCGACCCCTGTCGCCGTCGTCGTCCAACGCCGTCAACGGTCGCAGGGGGATCCGCACCATTGCACCCGAAGAGCTGCCGCTGCCACCCGCCCAACGCCACCGGAGACGCGAGTCGCTCCAGATGCTCCGCGCACGTATCGGAGACGACCTCGTCGATGCCTCAACGGTGGGTGGTGCACTGCCCTCGTCCTCGTCGTCGTCGTCCGTGGCGGGGCTAGCCTCGGATAGCTTGGCCCTCCTCGCACCGACGCTAGCGACGGTCGCATCGCCCGACGTCACCGTCCAGAAGGCGACGCCACCGTCCATCGTCGTACTGCACGAAACGACGGCGACGGCGACGCACTCGACGTCGTCCAGCCCGAAGATGGGCAAGATTAACCGAAGACCCCAGTTTGCCAACGAACAACTCCTCTACTGCGCATGTTGTAGGGACGATCTCATCATTGTCTAGACAAGTGTCGTACTACCACTCTGCTCCCCTCCTCCCCTTTTCCCCCGTCCTCTTTTGCATCCTCCGCTCTTCCTATACGAGTTTGTCCGTGCCCTGTCCCCCTTTGCCATTCCTCACAAGGGAAGAGGGAAGAAAGGGAGGGCAACCACACCTCTCCTCATGTCAAATACTCGTTTTCTCTGCTAAATCTGCAAGCGTGTGTACCGTCCAAAACCTAATATTAGGGATGTTTCGGAGCTCCGACATTGCAGCTCCAAATTGGAGCTTGAGAGCTCCCACCAGAACTCTGAGAAATATCTTTTGCAG